>DF369176.1:1836-15270 GCA_000787875.1 Solanum virginianum
ACCCCCTCCTCCCCCTCCATTACCATCACTTCCTCCTCCACCTCCACCACCACCTCCCCACCAAAGTCCACCACCACCTCGACCTCCTCCTCCTCCTCCTCCTCTACCACTTCCATTATTCATGTCCTTTTTATCGATAGCATCACCAGTAATATTATAAGAATTATTGGCATTTGTAAGACCTTGAGCAACATTACTACTTCCATCCACATTCTCATCACCTCTCAAACATACCAAAAAAGCCAAAAAGAAAATCAAGAATGTTAACAAATTACTTTGACTAGGAATACAATATTTCTCCATATTGTTGCTTTGCTTGATTAAATATTTTTGCACTATTGTCTTCCTTTTATAGTTGTTCCTAAGAGTGTAGAAGGCAACTAGATATTCAAACATATATTACATACCTACTTTGTCTAGTTCTAGTCATGTTGAAGCTATATCCTAACGAACTGTTGTTGTCAAATATAATACATGATATATATTTCTAATATACAAATTGAATTGCCTTGGATTTTACTCTGTCCCCACAATAACAATGTAATTGAATGGCTTGGACTCATTTTTTGGCTTGTATGAAAAGGGAAGGCACCTCATGAATGAGGATTTTAGCACTTTTGCCTAACTTATTTTAATATAGACATAGCGTGAGCAACATTTATAGAAATTTGGGCTTCATGAGGTGGTACCAACGGGGCCCACTAGTTTGGGGGGTGGGGGTGGGGGGATAATTTCAAGTATTATATAAAAAATAGTCAAAAATCTAGGAAATATACGTGACTATACAATATAGCTTGCCAAAAGTCATAGAAAATATACACTGACTATACGATATAGATTACTTGCACATGAGATATACAATGAATATACATTATGGTAACTCAAAATTGAATATAGCTTGACTATACATAAATATACACTAATGATGATCATTTTTTAGGTAATTACTTTGGCCGAATAGCCAGCTACTGTAATTATCCCTTTATGTTTTCCTCCGATGGTTCGTATTTGCATCAATGTCCCAGTTAATTTAGATTTATGACATGTAAAATTCATTTAATGATAATATGCTTCCTATAGAACTTTTTTCAATCTTAGAATTTAATTTTGAGAATTTTAATTAGAAATGGAGAAATCATATTCATTCCATCATAACTGTCGATGATTGAAGGACTAGTTGATTGGTTGGTAAGCCTAACAATTGGAGTGGCTAGCCAAAAACTTCTGAGGCACAACTTACAATAAGTAGGAATATGCATAATTAATTACAACTTGAATATGATCTAATTATGTGATGGTGGTGTTAAAACTTAGCTTTATGTGCTAAATCAACATATTATTTTTAAGCTTCAATTACATATTTTTTGTACATATGTGCAAACTGTAATTTTGACATATTATAAAAGTAAATATAAAAAGTACAATTATCAATTCTTTTAATGTTAGGAGTTGTTATTCTGAAAAAACAATTAGTTAATTACTTCTTGTCCAGCAATACTTGTCCACTATTAATTTTGCATATTTTTAAAATAAATTATAAATAGAAGGATAATTATATCATATTACTCTTTAAATATAATAAATATAATGATTCGAAAAATATAAAAAAAATAATTATAATTAATGATAAGAATAAATTAAGAATTAAAAATAAAATTATTTTCTAATTTTATAAATTGGACATATATTGATTATTGGATAAAGAGAATAGTTGTTCTTGAGATTTCAAAAGTTACCAATAAATACAATTTTTGAAAAGCTATTAAATAATTTAAACTAACCTTTTGTTGGTCTATTTATAAAAGTCAAAAGGCCATTATAACCATTATAAAGCTCATTAATTTTTATTTTCTAAAAACTATATAATTTATAAAAGTTCACTTTTCTAAAATGATAATAACTTTTCAAATTACCTTTATAATATCCTTAATTATTCTTCCATATAATCTTCCTCAGTCTGCTGATTTAATAAATGAAAAGAATTATATTCTTGTATATCTATATCTATTCAAGAAATTGATTACTGCTTTCCTTCACTAATAGTGGAAAGAAAAATAAGTTGTTAGTCCTGTTTGTGAATGGGTCGTTTGGCATGCGGAATAAATATAATAATCTTGAGATAAAATTTGAGAGTAATTCAATCTTATATTTTGTGTCAAGTATTAGCCAATTCCAAGATAATCTTTATCCCATTGTTTGTATTAAAATGGTGCAATTATAATTTTTGATATATTTTTTGTTGTTTAAAATTCAAGATGAATGTTTGAAATTTTTTTCTGACAAAGTATATTTATGATTTAAATTATGTCATCAAATAGATAGAATATTTAATAAGATTGTTATTTAATAACCAATGATGGAGCCACATTGGAGTCAGGGATTCATCCAAATCTATTTCGACGAAAAATTATATTATTTATATATGGTAAAAATAATTTTTACAATGTAAGGAATCAAACCCTCGCCAATAAGGTGAGAGTTCAGGTAGTCAACCAACTGAGCTACTGAACTCTCTTCAATTAGTTCATATATTTACTTGTTAAAATTTTAAACTCCTTAACGAAAATTCTGGTAACAGCAATATTAATAAGGCGTATTCCTTAGAATATTCCTTCACTTAAGAGGTAATAACTGTATGTCTTATTTTGACTAGTAAAAATGGATTGAAATGATTAATGTCTTTCTCATTTTTTTTTTGACTTTGGTCACTTTCTTTTTCACAAAACTGGCATTATAAAAAGGACCACAGATGAGAAAATAATACACACAAAAAATAATTTAATGGCTTCCCTAATTATCCATCACTTTGCCTTTTACTTTCTCTTCACAACACTAATTTTCTTCATCAATTTTTCTCATTCCTTAGCTAATGAATCCTATACTGTTATGTTGCATAACAAAATGACCAAGGTAGTAAAAGTCCATTGCATGTTGAATGGGAAAGAAGACTTTGGAGAAAGGTTTATAGGTGCTTTAATATTTGCTTACACAATTCATGTTCCTATTGATGATAATGAGGCAAATATTCTTTTGTGTGCATTAAATGCAGAAAATAAAACAGGAACATTTAATGTGTTTGATTATAAGAGAGATAAGTCCCTTTGTAATGAAAATAAACTTTGCTATTGGACTATTAAAGATGATGGACTTTGTCTTTATGAAAATGATAGATGTCTTATTCACTATGATTGGTGGAAGTGATTTAGGTTTTTTAAGTGGTGTTTATGTAACAAGGGTGATGTTGGTTATGTGCTAACTAAATTGTATATGGAAAGAATTAAATTGTTTGTATAAATGATTTGGATTTTGACTAGTGTTATATTAATTTTTCAAATCTGGCATATAGCGAGAACCTAATGCATGATTAAATGTCTGTTTCTAATTTTTCTTGGTGGAACTTCCGGAATAAATATATAGATTGGTATATTCATATTCGCACCCTCCCTTGTAAGTGCATCTACTAGGCTATTTGCTTGACGGTGCTTTTCTTGAGCTTGCGCTTTGTTTATTCCTTCTATATACACATAAGATTACTTATGTGGTTTGTTTGACCCAATTTTTGAGAAGTTGAAATTTTTATTCTATATTTGGTCAAAATTTTATATAAAAAAAGTAAGTGCTATAATTTTGGACAACTACAAAAGATGTGTTTCAGAAGTCTAAAAGAATTTTTTTTCCTGAGTTCTGAGAAACACTTTTTGAATGTTTGACCAAACAAAAATTATTGCTCCAATATTGATAAAAATATATTATAATTTAATTAGCCAAATATAAATTACAAATTCTATTTATATTATATCGATGAATACATAATGTATTTGTGTATATAAGTTGTATCAACGAATACAGATCTCCTTCACGAATACGATCTATATCAATGAATGCAATTTTAGAAATTCATAATTGAGAAATGAACAAAACACTAATAATAATATATCTAGTGTAATTATTATAGTAAAATTTAGAAATAATAGTGTATACACAACCTTACTCTTATCTTCTAAAGGTGGAAATATTATTTTTAAAAGATCTTTGATTAAAGTAAAGCCAATAAAAAATAAGTATGTAAAACAAATATAGCGATGAAGATCTCATCTCCCATAGGATATACCAACTATCAATAACAATTTTCTTGTACTTTAAATATGTATTTATATTTTTTTAATTGTAATATTTTACTATATAAAATTTTCTCTTTATTTTTTCTATTAGAGTTTCAAAATTTATTCTTTCACTTCAAAATTATCTAATTTATACTTAGATTTTATATGTGTAGGACTTCCATTATTTAAAAGAAAAATTTTAATATATTTTTTAGATCAATTGGGTTATCATAATTGGATATGTAACAGTAGAATTTCAAGAATACAGAGGATACTAGTGTTTAATTTCAAAATACAAAGAATTATCCTCAATTAATTCATAATTAATGTCCTTTGACTCAAATTTTCTCAAAGATTATTTTCTTTTCACTAAAATGTCTTATAAAAGATACCAAAGAGGAAAAAATAACACATTATTTTTTTTAATGGCTTCCCTAATTACCCATCATTTTGCCTTTTACTTTCTCATCACAACAATAATTTTCTCCATCAATTTTTATCCTTCTATAGCTGAAATTTTTACTCCTACAATTACAAATACAACACCAAATGTTGTAACAATCCAATGCAAATTAAATGGAATTTCTCTTAAAAAAGGGATAATTAATCCAATGGGGGATGTTTGCAAAATAAACGTTCCAATTTATGATGATAAAGAAAATATTCTTTGGTGTGCAATGTCCACAAAGAATAAATCAGGAAATTTTAAGATATTTGATTATAAGAGAGATCAAAAATTTTGTGTTGATAATTATTGTGATTGGTTTATTAGAACTGATAAAATTTGTTTAACTACTGTTGGTATCTTGGATTGTGCTTTGGCCTTCAAATGGTGGATTTTATGTTGAAGTATGAATTAAATATTATTTATTAAATTTATGTCTCATTGTTTTATTTATATATATATAATTTAATTAATCGTCAAATAATTTAGTTAAGGTTTATGCATATTTTATCCTTTAAAATCCTATTATGAAATTTTACTGATATATTATTATTGTTGTAACCGTCAAATAATTTAATGTTGGGGAGAATTTTTTTTTTTTTTAAATTTTTCATTAAAATAATGATAGTGGGGATGGGAGTTGGGCATTGGGGGGGGGTGAAAAAAATAGGGGGGGGGGGGGGTAGGGTGGTGAAAAAATTGGAGGTAGGGGGTCTGGTGGAGTTTGAGGGTGAAAGTTTTTAGTTTTTTTTAAAAGATTGTGATAGGGTGGGGGGTAGGAGACGGGTGAGAGCGAATAGGGTGGACGAATTTTTCTTGATATTTTCTAATTTAAAAACTGGTGGCGATAGAGGTATGGGTGGGGTGGGGGTGAGGGTTGGGGACGGGGTGAAAGTGGGTAGGGTACGGAAGTAGAAAAAATTTAATTTTTTTTAATGAAAATAATTATTTGGGACTGAGGTTAGAGTGATAAGGGTTGAATGTTAACAATTTAACTTTGATTTTTTTTTTTTTTTAGCGTTAGGAAATTAAAATGGGTTAAAACTATTTTATTCAAATTATATTTAGTCAAATTCTTATTTACCGATATTTTATATGAATAAATTTTAATCCAATCTATTTTTTACTCAATTTATATCTGATCCAATCTAACCATTAAAAATTGATTACTATTTTCCTGATTATATGAGAGAGACCCCCACTATAATAGTGGAAAAGACAAATAAATTTCATAGTTATCTACTTAAAAATTGTACATATTTAATTGAAGAACTCTTTAATAGCATTAACAATAATATGTACTATTTGACTAAATTGTTTATATTTCTTTATTGAATAATTAATAACTATTTGTCTTCTGAGGAAACCAAAGGATGTGACGCAACTCAGAAATCACCAAAGAATGTGACGCAACAGATGAGGTTACTCATCTCTTAACTAAAGGTTATAAATTAGATTTTTGGAATGAAAAAATTCTTGGTAGAGAGTTTACAATGTTTTGGAAAGATTATTTCAGATTTGATAATCTTTTATGAATTAAAATGAATTAATCTCCTATTTTTGGTCAATTACTACCAAGTCAAGGGACAAAAAGATCAGCACATATATTTACTATAAATTTATTATATTCTTAATTTGTACATGAGTTTTATGAGTCATTTACTAGTCATCTACTATATATTATCATCACATATCCATTTCTCACATCAAAAAAAGTTGATGGCTTTTCTTACAAATCAATTTGCCTTTTATTTTCTTCTCACAATTTTCTCCATCATTTCTCTTTCAATAGGTGATTATCAAATAAATGTTGCAAACCAAACACCAAGTATTCTAACCACAGAATGTTTCTTGGATGACACATATTTAGGGAAAAACACATTTAACTCAATGGAGACTTATAGATTCAATGTTACTATTGTTGATGGAAACAAAAAAACATTGTTTGGTGTCCAATGTGGTTAGACAAAAGGCCAGGGTTGTTTAAGGTGTTTGATTATAATAGAGATCAACCAAATTGTGCTAATAATGTTTGTAATTGGATTGTTAAACAAGATGGGATTTGTCTTTTTAGTGTTTATCAATGTGCTGTGCACTATAATTGGGCTTGGTAGTGATGTTAATTAAATTATATGGGCAAGAGAGTTGTTTGATGTCTATGTTTATTATTGGAAGTTTAATGGTATTATAAAGATGTTATGATTTGCTAGACTTCGATGTGTAGTGGGAGCTTAATGTACCAGGCTGTTGTTTTATTTTATAAGTTTTGTTGTACTAGCTTGTGGATATGATAAGTCATGTTATTTTATCCTTCTTTTGTAATTTTTTAAATTGAGCCAAGTACGAAAAAACTCCTGAACTTGATGCACATTATTGCTTTCATTCTTGAGCTATTGCTAGTCTTAAAAACATGTATATACTTGATTAACTGAACTTAAATATACTCCGATCTCGTAATATGAGTGAAATACACCCATAAATTTTCATCAAGCTTAGGCAGGGGCGGAGCTAGCCCTTGGTTAGGGGGTTCATCCAGACCTCCTTTTTGTTAAAAAATTATACTATTTATATATAGTTAAAATAGTTTTTATGTATATGTAATAGATGTCAAACCCTCTTCAACTAATCCGTTTGTCTACCTCTTTAGATTTTGAACTCCTTAATAAAAATCTTGGCTCTGCTACTAAGTTCAGAGGTGCTTTCAACAATACTTCTCTCGACTTTTTATTAAGATTCTCATACTTCTCCAAGAATTTGAGATCACTTGCTATGTCATGTGGCAGAATAGGATAGATCGGGGTTGTATTTGAGTTTAGTTCGTCAAATATAAGGATGATTTTAAGATTATCAATAGTTCAGAAATGAAAATAATGATTTGCATCAAGTTAAGGGGTGTTTTCAGATATACTTCTATCTTTTTTAATTTAATTTGATATACATGTTATTTACACCAGAACAATTTATGTTTCTTCCTTATAGTTTACAACGTTTTGTTAAGATTATTTCAGATTTGGTAACTTAATCTTTTATGAATTAAAATGAATTAATCTCCTATTTTTGGTCAATTACTACCAAGTCAAGAGACAAAAAGATCAGCATGTATATTTACTATAAATTACTCATAAAAAAAATCACTTATAATTCCCTAATAATAAATCCTTACCCAAATCCCTTATTTATTATCATACCAAACAAGCAAATAATTATGATTTTAACTTATATACAATGTATCTATTTATGAATTAAAATTTACATTTTAGTCAAAAGAGAAAAGAAAATCAACACATATTTATTTCTATAAATTGAAGTCACATCAACACAAAAGAAAAACACACACACACACCAAAAAACAAACAAACATGACTTCCTCATTGTGTCAAGTCCTTGCACTTTGTTTTGTACTTCTACTTATTTTTAGTCTTCTACTCAATTTCATTGACAATTGGGCTACCAACCAGTAAAAATAATGAATCATGGCCATCAAAATTTACTTGTTAGATGTCAATCCAATGGATATTGTCACATGAATAAGATAATACAACCTAATGGTGTGTACAATTTTGATGTAGATTTTGGTACAAGTCCAAGTGTTAAAGCATGGTGTACAATGGAATTAGCAGGGAAATGGGGAATTTTTCAAGTGTTCAATACTGGAAGAACTCCTTTGTTTTGTGATAAAGGATATTGTACTTATGGCCAAAAGTTTGATTATTATATAAGAGGAACTAAAAAACATGGGAATTTTGAGATTTTTAACTATGATAGAGATATGAATACTTGTAATGGTGTTAGTAATTGTCATTGGGAAATACAAGATGGAGGATTGTGTTCTCTTGTTGGGAACAATTGTAATTTGTTCTTTAAGTGGAAGATGTCTTGTGTTTGATTGGTAAGAGCATTTGTTTTTTCGTTGACTATCTGGTATCTGAAATTCATTGACTCGACTAATACATGCCTTGCTCCCTCCTGATATCTAATGAGAGGGAACCTCCTTTAAGAGTGTGATTCGTCATTTTCTATGCAGTTAATTGCTATTAGGCTTTTTAGAAAAGTTCCTTTCTGCCTATGCAGTCTTGACTCCAAATATAGCTCTTAATGTCGAGTTTTTATTGAGACGAATGGTACAAAGTGAAAAAAAATCTTATGACAACTACTTTACATTTTACTTATTCTAGTTTAAATGGAGAAATGATCAAATTAGCCTTGAATTCCATTTCATCCTTGAGTATATGCATATGGTGGAAATGATCTTTAATGTTTTTCCCCCCAAAAAGTTTTTTTCCATGATTTTTTTAAGATAAGGTTATAAATTTTGATGAGAATTCTAAAATTGAATTAAATAATACAAGAAGATACTTTCTTTTTGTAGTTTGATAAACTAATATGCAATGAATATAAATTCGAAAGGACTTTCCGTGTAAATTCCTATTTAAAACATTACGAATGGAAGAAATTAGGTTATCAAATGGAATTGGATTCAAGAAAAATAGCGGGCCCAACTCTGCTAAATTATGAATTAAACTAGGTCAGCCCAACGAGCTTAGCCCATATCGACGACTCTATCGATTACTAATGGAATGAGTCGGGCTCACATCCATCAAGTTTTAAAAAGGAATTGATATATTTTGAAGAACTTTTAGCTGAATACTAATTATGTTTGTTTCTATAATTAAGTCTTCATTTTAAAGCATAAGATCCCATATTATTAGTTAATTTTTAAATATGGGTAAGAATCAATATCACTCACTAAAATATACCATGTAATTAACTCTAAGATGTATACATAATTTTCATAATAGAGGTATATTACGTAATGAGCTTCTATAAAAGGTATAATAATATTTTTTTCCATTTTTATATGATGTATTTTAATTGGAATACAATGTTTAATAAAGTAAAAAAATATTACTATTTAAAATAAATCGTAAATAATTGTATGGTTATAAATTTTAACATCTCATTTTGATGTATAATAATAAATGAGAAAAGACTAAAATTAATTTATTTTCCTAAATATAAAAAATATCATTCTTTTTAAGAAAAACTAACAAAGAAAATACATCACATGATAAACATAACTTGCCTGTAAACTATTCCCTCAGCTGGCACGACATTGAGAAGAGAATTGCAAATATCTTTACTGATTTTAGAAAATTGAGTCCAGTCGTTCGCACAATATAAGAAAAAAAGGAATACTATTTAATTTTAAATTTGTAGAAAATGTTATTTCCATGTTCTTTTAGTTTGAACAATTTATTTTTCTCCCTAATATGTAAAGTAAGTTTTTTTTTTCCATAGACTTTCACTTTTATGAATTAAAATTTACATTTTAGTCAAAAGAGAAAAGAAAATCAACACATATTTATTTCTATAAATTGAAGTCACATCAACACAAAAGAAAAACACACACACACACCAAAAAACAAACAAACATGACTTCCTCATTGTGTCAAGTCCTTGCACTTTGTTTTGTTCAGTTGAGTGTACAAGATGATACACACACCAAAAAACAAACAAACATGACTTCCTCATTGTGTCAAGTCCTTGCACTTTGTTTTGTACTAGGTTTTTTCTCAACTTGTGTTAATTCATTAATCTTGTTTGACTACATAGTGCCAATTCTTAATGTTGCTTCATCAACAGCAGATGTAAAGTGCACTTTGAGAGGACAAGACCTTGGTGATCATCCAATGAAACCACATGATTCATATGTTATTGATGTTCCCATAGTTGTCAAAGGTGACAATCATGTCTTTTGTGACATAGCATTAAGAGGAACTAAAAAACATGGGAATTTTGAGATTTTTAACTATGATAGAGATATGAATACTTGTAATGGTGTTAGTAATTGTCATTGGGAAATACAAGATGGAGGATTGTGTTCTCTTGTTGGGAACAATTGTAATTTGTTCTTTAAGTGGAAGTAATTAATTAATATGAAATCAAGTTGATTAAGTATTTATTATATATTTACTTTATTTCATTAGCCTTTTTTGACTATTGTATCTTTATTTCAAATCTTTGTTGAAATGCTTTATATATATATATATATATATATATACCACAACACATTCAATGAAATTTCACAAGTGGGGTTTAGAAAGGATAGAATGTACGCAGACCTTACCACTATCTCATAAAGTTAGAGTGGTTATTTTCAAATCTATGAATGTAAATATTATTATTATTATTATTATTATTATTATTATTATTATTATTATTATGTTCTCATGTGTTCACGTTCTTTGAAAAATTCAACTATACATCTCAACCTTCAACACGAAGGCCATGATATCATGTGCCTCAAAATAAAAGGTTTATTTTTTATTTGTTATTCATGGTTCGATATTAGTACTGAATGCTGACTTATTTAAATTGATATTAAAATAAAAAATTAAACATGAACTCTTAACGAATTATATATAGAAAAGCATTTGGACTAACAAAATCACCATAAATTTTGAATTCCCCTTTACTAGATAATGACCATAAATATGGTTGTTATTCACAATTGGAACTCAAAACTATAGAGTTGTCAATACGGGCTAGTCCACTTCATCCTGACTAATCTATATAAGCTTTGAAAATCCTTCCGAAGACCTCAAATTCCATACATTTTAGTTTCTCATGATGTATGTATTTATTTTGATATTTATTAACTGTATTGAGACATGTTTAAAGTATGAAATCTTAGATCGAGCTGGTTCATTTTTTTGTGTGTGCAAGAAAATAGCTAGCCTAGCCCATTAGTATGTGGGCTACGACCTTACTGGGTCAGTCTATATTTTTACAAGTATATATTTTTTTATAAATTTTTAAATTAAATCATAATTAAAAATATTAAAATAAATAGCAACATGTCAATATTACATGGTATTAGTGTTACTATTACATATAACTTGTATCTAATAATATTTAAAATTTTTAAATGAACTTTGAGTTTGGACTCTTATTATTTTTAATATTTTATTTTTATTTTAATTTGACCCACGGGGCCCAACCCATATTGCAAAACCCCCATAAATTAGCATGTTTATTCAAGTCGGGCTAAAAAGCCCATTTTTAAATGGGCTAGACTAATCTTGCTAAATCACGAGTTCGATCAGGCTGGCCCAACGGACCTAGCCAATATTGACGACTCTAATAAAGATAAATCAAATTCGTGCAAAAAATAATTAATAAAAATATTACTTTACCATTACTAAGCTAATTTAAGCTCTATTTGCATAATAAGGAAAATAATCATTCTAATGAATCAGAACATTAATTAGGATATGGATGAAAATATAGTTCCATCAATGGAAATAAATAAATAAATTATAGATACATTGTTGCAAAAAAGTTTCACATTTTCACATGTCAATCACTACAATTTCCTAAATTAGATATTAAATATTTAGGAAATAAATAAAGAATAAATCATTAATCATTGTCCATATTTTTGCAAATTTTGCCTATAAATGGTCTCAATTAACACAAGAAAAATAGATAGAATTATTAAAGAAAAAAAATCATCATGTCTTTTCCAATTTCTCATATGTTCATACTCAGCCTTTTAAATATTACAATGTCATTAATTTCAGCAGATAATTTCCAAGTTAGTCTTACCAATACAAGTCCACATTTATTGGATACAAATTGTATTTCTGGTGGAAAAAATATTGGATCTCATCCAATGAGATTTACAATATTAAAATTGCAACTTTTCCCAAAGGAGATAACACAATTGTGTGTGACATAACAATGCATATTCCAAGTGGAAACAAGCATGGAAAATTCAAGTTGTTTGATTTGATTAGAGATGTAGGAAAATGTCAAGACAATATTTGTCAGTTGAGTGTACAAGATGATGGAGTTTGTTTTATGCTTGATGATCATTGTGATTTGCATTTTAATTAGTCTTAGACTTACATAATTTCATATATTGATGGATTAGAAAATGAGATGTTATCTTTTTTGGAGGTTGAGTAATTATTAGGATATTGTTTGTTTTCACTTAATAGAAGTCTGATTACGCGACTCATTTTCAGATCTTATTTATGAAGTTTATTTACATTTATTTTATGAAATATAAATGCAAGTGAATTCTAACTAGAGGAATGAAAATGATTGACAAAGGAGCTCCTATAAGTGTTTCAGTCGGGGGAGCGGCTCTGGATGAAATTAGGACTTGTAGATACTAGTACAACGTTTCCTATTCATAGATCTGTGCTTGTCTTTATATAATTGGATAAAAAATTATCTATTTTTGGAATAAGAAGTAAAGTAGTAGATCTTTTAGCCCATTATCGTCGTAGAGAAAAAATCGGACTATTCAGGAGAGTTGGAGTGGATAAAACAGTACTCGTTATGGAATTGATTAATAATATTGCTAAAACTCATAGGACATTTCCGTATTTGGCAAAGTAGGTGAACGTACTCGAAAAGGAAATAATTATATAATGATGGTAAATGATATAAAATCTATCTGAAAATTATATCTATTAAAATATTAATATAATATGTTATGAAATAATATATAATTTACAATCACCCAAATAGAGTGAAAGATGTATAATTCAGAAAAATACTTCTTGGTGCAATCCAAAAGGTGATTTTTTTTTTGCCTTTGTAATCATCAATCATATGGGATCTCATGAACTATTTTTGGAATTAAATTTAACTCCTTACCAAGAAAATTAAATTGCCTACTTGTGTAAACTATACTAGGATAATTTAATTTCATGTTTCAAGGCATTTCATCCCCAACAAGACCCTTCAAACGCAATAAATATTTATTGGCTATCTAAAAATGAAGGGCTCTATTATTTATATAACCAAATTACTTAGAACGATAGTCCTAAGTTGTGTGTTCTCTAAAGATTAAGTTGTATTATTTGCTATATA
>DF369174.1:0-14571 GCA_000787875.1 Solanum virginianum
ATCCGAGCGGTCCAGTTCATACTCTCAGTGGGCGCGACTCGATAATCCGAATGGTCCAAAATACATTCTTGGTGGGCGCAACTTGATCATCCGAGTGGTCTAGGAAACATGTTCGGCGGGCGCAACTCGATAATTCGAGCGGTCCAATTTTCACTCGATATACATTTGCCCTATACTTGAACTTGTTTGCTATATGCCATTCGTTCTGATAATTAAGTATTTTGAGATTCCAAGTATACATTCGATTATTATACATTTTTCCTTGGTTTGTTAATTTGCGCAACAAAAGTACTATTCTTGATATTCAATTTGTAAATATGTGGAGGTCTGAAAAAGAAATCTTGTGTCATGGTGGAAACCCCTGCTATGAATTAATGAAAGTTGTTATCCGTAGCTTTCAATATCGTATTGGTGTATTGTGGACTTGCTGTGGTTGTCTGAGTAATCGATCAGAGTAGCGGGCCACCCGCCTAGGACTCCTGTTAGCAGTTTGAAGAGCTCCTTTGCTCCGGAGCCACCTTTGGTACATAAGCAACTTATTACTTTGTATTATATTCATTTGAGGGTACGACGGGGACCCTGTCCCGTCATAAGAGTCAATTTATTTGAGTTAGAGGTCTGTGAATATCCTATGAGTATAGGTTAGGTTAGAAAGTATGTATAGTATGTATATGCGCTAAATAAGTGAGACTGACTGTCAGTCTGGATACTATGTATAACTGTTATGTTTGTTGGGCGGTTGTACCGCAGCGGTGACCTAGTTGGCCCACATCTATGTATATATGTTTATTCTATTACTGGGGTTTTCTATGTGCAGGTGGTTAGTTAGAAAAATAGAGGAAACTCTGTCAAAATTTTCAAAGGTAAATAGTAACCTAGGGGGGAGTCTGGTTTGATTATATGGTTCGGGCCTCCCAAACGGGGGCCAGTCACGGCCCATAGGTTGGGTCGTGACATGGGTTGAGTTCCTTGATTCGAGTATTTTGATTTTTACCTATTCATTTCCAGCTATTTTACATACTAGTATATTCAATGTACTGACGTCTATCTTTTCATGATGCAGAGACAGATATTAAAGGACTTCGATAAACGCACTGTTGAAGTTCAGATTCATGATTCTGGAGATGGTGAGCCTTCCTTACCTTCGAAGAAGCCCTTTTCTTCACTGAGTATTTTGTTTTCTTTGAGTTAGGTGGCCATGGTCTATCATGGTACTATCTAGATTAAAGGTGGAGGCTTCATAGACATTGATTAGAGGATGTTGAGTATTGTTCTTTTTTCAAACTTTGGTTTATTCGAAATTACTTTTATTTATGAAGACTTAGTTCAACTACTGTATAGTCCTTATTGTGAGTATTATTCTTCTATTGTTAAGTATGATGTGATGATGAGGCCAAGTAGTTCGCTCGGGGACTAGTGATAGTCTTTGAGTATAGGTCACGCCGAGGGTATCCTCCCGAGGCGTGACAAACTTGGTATTAGAGCACATAGTTCAAGAGTCCTAGGGAGTCTATGAAGTTGTATCTAGTAGAGTCTTTATTGTTGGTGTAAATCGCGCCACATCCATAATAGAAAGGCTATGGGGCAATAGGAGTTGTCACATTTCTTTCTTATCCTGATTTGTGCTATAGAGCTGAACTGTAGAAAATCTCTTTTCTAAATTATGCATTGCACATTTGCAGATCATGCCTTCTTAATGCTCCAAAAACTCGAGGAATGTCGTCATGCATTGAAAAGATTGAGCATTACTCAGCTTGTTGTGTATGCTCGATAGGTAGGAGAGGATAAGAAGAGTAAGATGGAAGAACCTAGGAGCAAAAAGGCTGAGCCAATAGGACCTAAACATATAGTAAATATAAGCAAGGAAATGGAAATAGTCCCCCCTTTTCTACAGAGACCTTGGAATTGTGTGCTACCACCAGTGAGTGCACCCACACTTAATGGTAGATATAATCAGAGAGACACCCAGATCAGGAGAGCACTTCAAATGTTGTGACGGGTATGATTCACGTCTTTACTTGCCTTTAATGTTATCCATGAGAGAGAAAAGTTTATATTACCAAGATATCTAATATTGCCACCTAAAAGTGTGATTAGAGGTCTTGTAAACCATAAGTAGAGTTATTACTCCTGAGCTAGAAGGATGACGAGGAAGAATAGGAGACTAGATAGTGAGAGTGGTGATTAATGGAGGCTTGCAACTAGAGTTATATGCCTATTAGTTAAGTAATGTGGTAATGATTTGATTCCCTTAAGTTTTGACAAAGGGGTAAGAAGTACCATTTGATTTCATAATAAGGTATAGAGACAGAGTTATTGTTAGGATGAGTTGGAGTATGCTCAAACTAGAAAGAAGTTTATATTGATGTATTATGATATTCGTATTAGTGAGGGTGAAGTATAAATATTGAGTAGCAAAAACAGAGCACTTTTAAGGTAAAAGACTTAAACTAGGCCTATGATTTTGAAATAAAAGTCTTGTCAGACTTATAGAGTGATGATCTTAGCCAGATAATGAGGTATACCAGAGGGGTGGATGGTACTTGAGTTGTGACGAGGGAATGTGTTGATCGAGTATTCACTTTGAGACCTTAGCGGGCTTATGGTCCTAAATTGTTACCCATTAGTTGTAGTTGGTGTAATATGAGAGGAGTGTGTGATGCACATGTTAACACTAAGCCCTAAGCTTAAATTTGCGGGAGCGTAATATGAAGAAGGAGATAGTATTATGACAGTGATACTTTTAGTTAGAGATTTGTTTTAAGAGTCTTGATATAGCGTGTGTTCGACGTTAGGATGTTGACTTGTAACAAATGAGATACTACGAGTATGGTAGAGAATACCCCTTAGACGGGGATAGTAAATTGAGGATGGAATAGTAGATAAGAAGAGGCATAAGATGGGTATTAGCGACAGAGTAAAAGTGTGTGAAGATCTAAGTTATAACCTGCTATGAGAACATGGATAGTATATTTGAGTAGTCAATGTAAAGTGAGCTGGTGTAAGTATTTCTCTGTACCTTTAGTAATTAGATCAATGGGGACTTATGTATGAACGATGATGGGTTCTACCTTGTAACCTAAGACTTCTTTAGTCAAATATATCAGAGCTTAGAAGTTGAATGTAAGTAGTTTGGACTAAGAGGATAGATGATAAGAGTGGTAGAAAGTGATTGTGCATATTAATAAGAGCAGTTAGTATAGAAAGATCCACAAAGCTAGAAGAAAGCTAAGAGTCGTATCCTAGAAGAAGTTTTAATAGCGATTTTATATCTTTGAGTATAGCGTACCAAAAGAATTTAAGAAGTTCATATGGACAGTGATACCCCAAAAATTGGGTCAAGAACTATACTTATAGCTTAGTAAAGGGAGATGATTCGCAGAGTTAGAAAGAGGACCTTTGAGCTAAGGGGGAGATAAGGAGTTGATAAACCAAAGTGAGTCTCGAGTTTTTGATATTGATGAGTTGATCAGGATGAGAGACTGATGTTTTTCAATCTCTTATATTCCTTAGAGCTCGGTTGAGATGATGCTTTATTCTTGTCTTTCGTATGAGCGTCATGCCTTTGTACTGAGCCTATACACCCGATGTTAATTCATGTTCGTGTTGAGTCCCGAGGATGAGGAGTGGTAGTTGTACTTTATCTCACGAAAATCTCAGAGCTCCTAAGCTTATGTTATACGAGATGCGACTTAAGTTTCATAACATATTCAATTCCATATATGCATGATATGTCCAAAAAGGGCTATGAGGTTGTATCACATTACGAATGCTCTCAGATTGAATTCCTTGAATGTATCATGCTTATGATCTTTTACTCCAAACTTTTCTAATAATCTTTCCTTCCAATCTTGATAGCGATGTTGATGATAATAAATGAGTTATTGTTGATGAGTGAGAGTGGATGTTCCTTGATGTAATGATTATGATGTCGTCCTTTTATTAAGGTTATGGACTTGGAGAAAGAGAGAAATGAGACCTTATGATATGCTACAGATAGGTAAAAGAGCAGATTAGAGTGTCTCTAGGCAAGAGCATATCAGTGTATCTGTAAGTAAGATCTCACTCAATGACAGATGTAGAAGTGCTAAGTAGGCTTGATAATTTTCAGGTATAGTTGGAGTGGTTAGAGAGATAGGCTTGAATGTGCAAATATCACTATATGAGTGATCGGAGAAGGCTATCAATGACTTTGGAGTGAGTGTTTTAGGTAAATACAATAGAGTAGTGATGGGGGAGTAGTGTTCTCTAAAATAAATTCCCTGAGGAGGTATAGAGCTTGAATTAAGGGTTAGCTTCGCAAGAATACGATCATCTTAGGAGTAGCACCTTGAGGCTTGGAATTAAGCTTGAACAGGATAAGAGGATGTGATTAGATAGAGGTTTGAGTAAGAGCTACACGCCTTAAATTGCTGAGGTATAACACCATGAAGAAGAGCGAAGTTGAGGTAAGGTGTTGCGTTTGAGAGTTATCTATACAGTCTTATGTATCTTGATGTTCCCATTCTCGATTAGAGTTGATGACTTTCTTTTTGAGTCAAAACACTGATCGTTGAAGTGTTTAAATAATTCGAATTGATTGAGTTTTGATGTTCTAACTCGTGCCAAATGATGAGAATATTGAAGGTAATATTCTTACCATTAGTTTAATTAGCATTTCTATTCTTGAATCGATGTGCCTATTCTTAAGTCTAAGTAGAGTTGTAAAGATTGATGAAGAGCTGATAATTTGAGCTATTGAGATGAGTCCCGAGTATATTCTTGCCTTGATATTTGCCTTTACTTATCATTCGAGGACGAATGACCCCAAGGGGGAGATATGTAATGCCCGGTGAAATTATCGAATCACCTATGATACCTGATGAAATTATCGAAATACCCCTAGAGGAGAATCATGCGTATAACGCATCTTTCCATGCTCCAATGGCAAATCCAAGGCCAGATTTGCGATCAACATGAAAAATTGAGTGGGAAAATGGTCTCGATCGATTTTTAGAGCAACTAGATCAAAAGATAATTTTTTGATGCAATAATCCGAACTAGTGTTAGTCCGCATCCATTTCGTGATATGCTATTGTAGCGGATCCATACTTAGTTTTTTTTTAAATTTCAATGAAGGTTGGAAAACCTGTTCGGAGAATTTTTGACCAAAACACTACTCCGCATTCAGTCTGCATCGCAGACATGTGCTTCTGAAGTGAACTTTTTTTCCTTTTATTTCGTGAAGGACGTTTTGGACCTTTCTCAACCCCTCTCAAGTCCCATACATGAATATAAGGCTTGTGTTCCTTAGAATAAGGGTTTCTAAACCTCGTTTTAAGCCTCTAAAGGTGAGAATTTTGAGAGAGGAAGAGAAGAGAATCTTGAGATCTTGAGGACTTGGGCTGAATTATTGTGAAGATTTGTGTTGTTCTACATCCCAGGTATGTAAGGTTACTCATAGTGTTGGATTGAGTTCATCCACACGCTCCACATGTTGAATCTTCGAAATTGAGTTCAATGTATAGTTTCTTGAGTTTCTTGAATTGAATCCTTGAGTTATCTATTGATCTATTGAGTTCCTTGAACATACAAAAATGTATTGTTGGTGATGTTTAATAGAGTATTTGATTTGGGTGTATGTTCATGTTTTCATTCACATGAACTCTAATTGATGATTATACCTTATTCCTTTTCTTGTGCATTTTTCAAACTGAGTTTAATGGTTATTTTTGCATATTGAGCAGGGTTGATTTCTTGAGCATATTTTATTGAGTTTGGTTGAAAAATAAGTTTTGAGCATAAATAATGATTTGAGAAGGAGTCTTGATGATATGCAAAGATTTGTGAAGCATGAGCTTTTAAAAGAACACTTTTGATGTTTTTGACGAGTTTTGATGAAATTGAGCATTTAGTTTAAGTTACGTTTTTAGTACATATTGATGATGATGTAAATATATTTTCTCAAAATATATTTATTGATAGAAGGTGATGATGATGATGATGTTTGAGATGAGTTTTAAAGAGGATTTTTGGGAGTAGTATTGAGCATCGAGTTGGGTAAGAGGAAATACCCCAGAACTATGTTTGCCAGCGTAGGATAGTTGTGCAGCACATTCTGGAAACTCCTATTCCAAAAAGATGGACCGGACTAATGAATCATGATTCATGAGGTAGAGTTTGATCATCCTTTACCGTGGAAATTTTAGGATGGGCGTGGTAACGATGTCGCCTTCATTGTTCATCACCAAAACTAAATTAAAGGTGATGAGATTTAATGTCGGTTAGAAAACTCCATATATTGCATATTTGATTTCAGTGAGTTGCATATTGAAGTATTTTATGAGGAGCATTATTTTATTATAAAATTTGAACAATTTGGTATGATTGCATACTATTGAGTATATTCTTAAAAGCATGATTTCATTCTTAAATTTGCATGTTATACCGAGCTGACATGAGTTGAGCCTCTTGAGTTAGGTTGAGTTCCTTGATTTGAGTATTTTGATTTTTACCTATTCCTTTCTAGCCATTTTACATACTAGTATATTTCATGTACTGAAGTCCATTTTGGGCCTGCATCTTTTCATGATGCAGAGACATGTATTAGAGGACTTCAGCAGGCACACCATTGAAGTTCAGATCCATGGTTCCGGAGATGGTGAGCCCTCTTTACCTTCGGAGGAGCCCTTTTCTTCATTGAGTATTTTATTTTCTTTGAGTTGGGTGACCATGACCTGTCATGGTACTATCTAGATGTTAGATGTATAAGTTTCATAGACATTGAGTAGAGGATGTTAAGTATTGTTCTTTTTTCCAACTTTTGTTTATTGGAAATTACTTTTATTTATGAAGACTTGGTTCAACTACTGTATAGTCCTTACTGTGAGTATTATTCTTTCGCTGTTGAGTATGATGTGATGATGAGGCTAAGTGGTTCGGTCAGGGACTAGCGATAGTCTCTGAGTGTCGTTCACACCAAGGGTACCCTCCCGGATGTGACAAACTTCTCCCGAATGGTCTTATTCCTAATATTACCCTAGTTATGCTCACACATCTTTTTCAACATTCTTATCAGTGCAACTTGCACTTTCTTGATGTGTGAGTGCTTGATTGGCTAACACTCCATCCCATAAAATAACGACGGTCTACCCACCATTCTATAAAAGTTATCTTTAAGTTTAGGTGGTATCTTCTCAACACACAATACTCCAGAAGCAAGCCTTCACTTCATCATGCTGCCCTAATACAATGTGTGACATCGTCAGCAATATCACCACTATCTTGGATGATGGATCCAAGATATTTAAATCTTTTTCTCTTGGGAATCGATTGAGTGGCAAACTTCATTTCATTGTCCACTTTATCCCTCACAACACTGAATTCGTACATTAGATAAAACTAACTCAACTAAACCACCATCAGATACTGAAAGTGTAACGACAAGTTCTTACATTATAATTGTATATGTTACTTCATGTTTTCTTAAAAGGAAAGTCCACGCTGTAGCTAGACAATATTTTCTTTTAGATTTTAAAACAATAGTTAGCTAAAGAAATTGTGTGTCTCGGCAACTTTTGTTTTCCTCATAAATATGTCACAGAACCTTACTGTTTTCATAAGAAAAAAAAAAAAGTGAAGATGTTGTTTACAACCAAGGAATTTCAAGCTTTTAGCTTCATCAATATCTGATCATAACTGCATCTTACTAGGACTTCCACAAGTAGATCAAGTTCATAATGAACAAACTAATGTAGCCCTTTGTAAATACCTTTTCAAGTCATCAAATCCCACAGGTATTCTCTCTCTTATAGTAACTTTAAAATTTGGCAGGTATAAGGGAAACAACAATAATAACATACCCAATGTAATTCCACAGGTGGAGTTTGAGAAGGTGGGACATATGCTGGCCTTACTCTACATTATGGGGTAGAAAGGTTATTTATGTTGTATAAGGGAAATAAAGGTAGTGAATTTAAGTCTATTGTCACTCAGAAATAAAAACAATTTCAACTATTTGAACTGAAAAAAAAAGAAGAAGAGTCCTTTAACAAAATAAGCTTTCAATGTAGTAGTGTTCACAAAAATTCTTTAGTAAGCTGTTAGATGAGACTATTTACACAATTCAACAGAGTTGTAACTTCTTGTGTTTCCTTAGAAGGTTATTTTCGAAAATATCATATTAAGAAAACTTCAATATAGCCATGAAATGTCCAGTATGGGGATTCTCATCGAGTAACCAAGTATTTTTTAAAAGAGCATCATTTTGATTTTGCATAACACAATATCTTAACGAATTGTCCTTTCTTCAACTTAAATGACCATAAAGTATTGAAGGAGTCATATACAACTTCTTTTGTTTTTTCAAATCAAAATCTGAAAGGAAAATAATATGATGATCATCAAACTATACTGTTTACTTTTGTATTTATTGTATACAAGGTAAAATTATTATTGTATATTATTATACAATTTCAATTTTAAGGCTAAATTTGCTCATACTTAATTGTTTTCATTTTAATCAAGCAAGTAATATTTTATTTTTGTTCGTAAAAATTGTCAATTTTTTAATATCTAATGCATTAAAATCTCATGTTATATCCATTTATGTGTGATTTAATTGTTTTCATTTGATTCAAGCATGTTGTTCTCTAACAGTGGATTTCAAATACAAGCAAATAAAAAAATTCTAACTATTGAAAAGTATACCTATATGGAATGTATTAGTACTTATGATTCAATTCAAAAGTTTATGAAAGCATATATTAGTATCTTTCAATATAAATACATAAGATATAAAATACAAAAATTGATGCAAATACATACATCTAACTATTTAAGGGCTTTATTAATGTTAAAGTGTGTTTGATACTTACCTTTCAATTGAAAAATCACATGAATACAAATATATAACAAGAAACAATGCAATTGAATACATTGAATATTTTCCATATATAACTATAGTAATATCAATAAAATATAAGAAAAATTGAAAAAAAATGTTCAAATCACAGTCAGTAAGCTAGAAATCTTCCACGACAGATTGTTGTAGTATAAAAAGATAATTTAATTAAAATCAATTTTGGTTAATTAAAAACAATTTTGGGTAGAAAATGAAGGTAGAATTGATTTGATTTGAAATCAGTAAAGAGAGAAAAGGTAAGGGGGAGAGAGAGAGAGATTGAATATGACTGCGCATTTGCTTGATATACTGTAAGTGCATATATGATTAATTTTTTGCTATAAAATTGATAATATAGCTATGAACAGTAATAATTTTAAACTATAGCTGAATATCCTAAATAATAATATATATTTGCTTTGCAGTGTAGTTTTTCCTTATATCAATTGAGCCCAATTTTGGACCAATTTCTTAGCCCAAAATTCCCTACTACCCGGCCCACTTTCTTTTAAAATTAAAACAACCCAAAGCACATACCATAAAAATATATATATGCTCCTCCAAACCTAGGCGCGAGCCCTCCACCTTTTTCGTTTTCCTTTTTTTTTTTCTAGACACAACTCACCCGTTCCATTTTTCATATTCTTCCTCTTTATACAACAACGACCCTTATCCATTCAAAATTTTTGTTTAAAAATCCTTCACCCTCAAGAATCAACGACTATTATTGGCAATCCGTTAAAAATTTCTCAGCAAAATGGTATCTTTTCAGCATATTGTTACTCGATAGTAGGAATCGCAAGGGATTTGAGGATCAAGTGACTAATTTCAGGAAGATAAACTTCGAGAAGATCAGGTAAAGAGAAATAGATTGAGAGAGAAGAGAGATAGATTCTAAGAAGAAGATTGTATTTCATTAATCTTGTAGTAGAGTGAATTACAACTATATACTGAACACAAATGGACTGAGGTTCTAACTAATTTTGTTATCTTGAGTACTGTGCCTAACTGCTTGTAACTAACTTCCTCTAACAACATTTGAACTAATCAACTGCCAATTGGAATTGGCCAACTAACTGCTAACTAATTTCTCAACAACTGACTAACAAATGAAAATAAGCTCCCATCTCTTATTTTATGTAACAGTACTCCTCTCCAATAGAAGATCCTTGTCCTCAAGGATCAAACAAAGAAAATTTAGTCTTCAGGACTGTAGCAAATTCCCAAGTGGCAACATCGGCAGGAAAACAAAACACTTGACTAGAACTTGAGCCACAACTTTATTACCACGCTTGACCATTCTTCTCTGTAGCATTAACTCTGGTTCGGGGCAATAGGGACTAGCTAAATCAATAGTCAGAGGATAAGATATCTGGGCGACACTACATAACACTTTTTTAAGAGGGAAACATGTACAATAGGATGTATTTAACAGAACTGCCTGGGCAGTAGGAGAGTGTAAGCGACAGAACCAACCCTTTTTAAAATCTGAAAAGGCCCATAGTACTTTGCTGCCAACTTATGGGAAATATGGTTGGAGATAGTGGCCTGCCTATATGGATGAATTTTGAAATAATCCAATCACCAACTATTATGCCCAACATCCCGTTAAGGCGGATTGACACTCGTTGCCTATAAGGTTTGGGAGAACCAACCTGTATCAGTACGCTTTTTATACATATTAGAAGGGATTTCTATATTCAACATGCTTTCAAGAAAGTAAACAGTAATAACAAGCCAAAAGGAAATGCATATGATTAGGCCGTTGGAGCCACGTTGTCTAAAGTACAAGACATGACCACAATTTAATTTACATAGTCTACAAAGCCTCTAGATAAAGAAAAGTATCTGATAAAGGTCGGGACAGACACCACCTCGACTAACTATACAATACAAAAATATAGGTTCTAGACACACACACAAAGCCCCGAAGCAACCTGGAGCTCGGTAACAATAGCTGGATATCCTGTACTCCTACTGGGGAGATCTGCTAATGCTTGTACCTGCAGCATAAAATACAGGTCCCCCGTAAGGGACGTCAATACAAGATAATATACTGAATATGTAATGCAGGAAATACTATATATGAAGTAACAACTCAAATGAAATTATGCACTAGTGTAAGGATAAAAGACCACCTTTAGTAATACTGTGGAATCATGTACTTTATGTTCATTTTATTACTTTACCTTTATTGTATAATCTGTGCACAATATGTATTACAAATGACCAACTGATCAGTGACAAATCTATATCGGGGTCAGCCCATGCTAGGCTTTTCCTTTCACCCTTGAGCTAGCCCCTATAATGGCATCAGCTCGTGCTAGGTGATTCTTCCACCCCTAGGGCTACCACCCATCAATAAGCAACTTACTTTACTTTATCTTTTAATTACTTTTGAGATGATTCTTTTGGTGGTCATAATATTTGAGCTGTAGAATTGTAGATATAACACATGACATGTAAATAATTATAAAAGACAATACCATAATGAAAGGAGTAGGTAATAAAAATAATGAAATGTGTAGGAGATGAAATAACATATGAACTTTGTTTAGCAAGAAGAACTCGTGTATCTTGGTATTCAAGTATGTATACAGATTTGCAAATGACTATGTATGGGAGCACATGTATATGTGAAAAGTGGATACATGGTTAGTAGTTGTATCGGAATTGGTAAGTGCTTTTATGTGGCGAGGAGCAAATAATACGAAATCAAGTATCCTTACATGCCTCGTTATACGACCTTGTTATTACCTCAAAGTAACCTTCCTTTCCTCCAAATATTTATCTATAATATAGTAGGTGATAAAACTAGCATTAGCAACAATATACAAGTACGCGGCATAACATTACGTCGTCTCGCCACATTTTGAAGTCAAAAATCCTAAACCTGTTTTAAGTTCAACCAAACTATATATAATATACTCACACATAAAATCAGCCTTAAAACAATCCAAAAATAGTTCCAAAGTAGATGGAGGTCATGGAACAATAATTCCCAACTACCAGCCCACAAGTTCGTACTAAGAACACAATTGCGATATCATATAAGAACTCACTTTTGCGGACTTTAAAAGTGGTGCAGCAGCCTGGTTACATCACTAACAAACAAAACCTTGTTAAAAACATAAGTCTTACTTCGTAATTCAGCCAACCAAGAAGAGAAAATCCTCTTAATTAACAAGAAAAGTGCACAACAATCCTTAGGACACATGCTGTCCAAATTTTTAGCACAAGCATAACTAGCATATACTTTTTATTTTTCATGAAGAAACCATACTAAATACAAAACTATAATTACTTACCTTTACCTTCAAGGTTGACGGCCTCTTTAAGAACCCTAAAAGCTTCTTGTGGCTGCTTTACAAAGTCAAGAAAGAGTAATAAAGAACCTTTGTGAAAGCTGGAAATTTTCCAAGTCTAAGAATGACTTAAAGGTGCTACTTGTAAGCCCTTTTAAAGGATTTCTTTGGCTGACTTTCTTTTACAATTTAGGCCTTATTTTATCAAGTTAGTAATGTACTATTTTGCCCTTTTCACTAGGGCCTTATTGGATATAAATTTGTTGGGCCTTGGCTGCCCACTTTTTCCCTTTCTCCTTATTTAGTTTTGGCCCAATTCACCAAATGAGTTGTGTTGTAATTGGGCCCCTACCTCTATTCTTCTTGGGCTAAAAATATGGTCCATTTATGATGCTAAAATATGAGCTAAAGTCCTTAACATGAACTTTATTCATTATTGGACTTGGATAGATTCAGTGTCGGGCCTCGTCTCCGTCTAGCTAGAAAATTTAAGCTAAGCAAGTAGGTGACTCAGCTATTAGCTTCCTAAGTCCTACAAGCACCTCACTTCTTTCACTTCGTTTAACGCTGTGATCTCCTTAATTTGATGTAAAACTTATATACACTCACTCGTCTTAAACGTTAGACGTATATATAGTCCTCTAATTTGAAACTCAAAAACTTTTAAAAATTGTCGCCAATTTGGCCAAGCCACATCATGTTCCATTTGCATAAAACTAGTACATGTAAGATGTAGGGTGTTACACCAACATCAAAATTTCTGTCACTTCTGTGAGGATCAACTTGTTGCTACATCCTCAATTGAGCTCTACAAAGGTGGTGTTTAAGACGTTCTAAGTTTTGCTCTCTACTAACCAATGTACAATCAACCTCAGCAGAAGAGGATTCTCCGGGTAGGTAAGGCAAGTGGAGAGGAGGTGGTCTCCCATATAAGGCCTCATAGAGGGTGGTGTGAATGGATGAGTAGTATGAAGTATTGTACCAATACTCAGCCATAGGCAGACAAGTAGCCAAAGTTGAGGCATCCTTAACATCTCAAATATGTCTCCAAACATTTGTTCAACACTTCAGTGATTTGCCCATCTGATTGAGGATAATAGGTCGTAGAAGTATTGAGTTGTACCCCTTAGATTGTGAATAGCTCTTTTTAGAAAGAACTAAAAAGCACAACATCTCTATCATTAGTAATTGTGTTAGGTAAGCCATGAAGTTTAACAATATTATCAAAAAAACACCTTAGCAACAAATTGAGCAATATAAGGATGCTTAAGAGAGAGGAAATGCCCATACTTACTGAGCCTATCAACCACCACCAAGATTACTTCATACTCATTGGATTTAGGCAAGCCATCAATAAAATTCATACTAATTTGGGACCAAACCACATCTGGAATAAGAATAGGCTGTAGTAAGCCAGGATATGCAGCAAGATCATATTTAGCTTTCTGACAAATATCATATCTCTGAATAAACTCCTTTACTTTAGTCCTCATATGTTTCCAATATTACAAGGTCAGAAGCCTCTTCAATGTAGCTTGAACACCTGAGTGACCTCTTTGAGGACTTGCACTCCAAAGCTTCATAATCGCATTCCTAAGACTTTGATCCTTGCCAATAACTAGCTTGCCCTTCCTTCTCAGTTGACCTTGGGACCAAGTAAACTATTTATGAGTAGTAGGATCTGCCTGCAATTCTGTAATTAGTTGATGAAGTTCAAGATATGAAGACCAAGTATCTACTATAGTCTGGAATAAATCAGTACCAACGGGAGACACCACAAAAGCCAATAGTTCAGCACCGGAAACTCTAGAGATGACATTGGCAACTTTATTGTCCATTCTTTTTTTGCATTCTATGTCATAATCAAAAGGCATTAACTTGGTTAACCATAACAACTGAGCATTAGTATACAGTTTTTGCTCCATAAGAAACTTCAAGGCCTTTTGATCAGTCTTTATTGTGAACTTCTGTTCTAACAAGTATTGAGACCACTTAGAGCCTGTTTGGAAGGACACCCTGGTAATTGAATTTGGTGAAATTGAGTGTAATTACACTATCTAACATGTTTGGTTGGACAAATAATTACATGATCAGTAGGTAATTATCACGAATCAACCTATGGGCCGTAACTGGTACCCGATAGGGGCACCAAGACAACATAATCAAATCAGATTATCACATGAGTTACTATTCATTTTACAAAAATTTGGGCAGAGTTTTCTCTGTAATATGAACTAGCCACCTGAAACAGAAGGGTACAGTGAACCAACAAATAGAGTATAAACAAGAATACATGAATACGCGGGCCGACAAGGTCACCGCTGCGGTCCTGCCGCCTAATAAACATGATATAAATTCAGAAAGCTCAACCAGGTGGCTAAGTGT
>DF369173.1:0-15032 GCA_000787875.1 Solanum virginianum
TCTGGGTTCGCTGCTGTTTTCTTTTTTAGGTTGCTAGTCACTAAAACAGAGAAAACTCTGGCGAAATTTTTCTAAAATAAATAGTACTTTTTTTGAAACTATTATGTGTATATGCTTTGGTTGTATGCTCTGGGCACCCCAAATGGGTGTCAGTCACGGCCCGTAAACCGGGACGTGACAAGAAAGTCTACTAAAGAATTAGTAGAAGCAGCAAACGCATCAGTTCCTTGAGAAAAAAGAGATTGCTTCTTTTGCAGTTACATTCTACCTCACTTTGTTTCTAAGTAGTCAAATGACATTTTCACAAGAAAAATGTGATAGCATTGACCGGAATAGGATCCATCCTTCAGCTCAGCCAAGGTCGCAAAATCTGCAACCTAGACATGCATTTCATTATTCAGAAGTAAATTATTTGATTTGAGGTCTCTATGAATAGCCCTTGTGAATGAAGACACATCATCCCTCATGATACATCGAGAGCTAACCTCCGAATAGTTTCTATGGAAAGTAAATAAGGTTCTTTCTTGTTGAGATACATCCTCAAAGTTCCGAATGACATGTACTCACAGCCCTTGTGAATGAAGACACATCATCCCTCGTGATACATCGAGAGCTAACCTCAGAATAGTTTCTATGGAAAGTGAATAAGGATCTTTCTTGTTGAGATACATCCTCGAAGTTTCGTATGACATGTACTCACAGCCCTTGTGAATGAAGACACATCATCTCCCATGATACATCGAGAGATAACCTCAGAATAGTTTCTATGGAAAGTGAATAAGGCTCTTTCTTGTTGAGATACATCCTCAAAGTTCCGTATGACATGTACTCACAGCCCTTGTGAATGAAGACACATCATCCCTCGTGATACATTGAGAGCTAACCTCAGAATAGTTTCTACGGAAAGTGAATAAGGCTCTTTCTTATTGAGATACATCCTTAAAGTTCCGTATGACATATACTCACAGCCCTTGTCAATGAAGACACATTATCCCTCATGATAGATCGAGAGCTAACCTCAGAATAGTTTCTATGGAAAGTGAATAAGGCTCTTTCTTATTAAGATACATCCTCAAAGTTTTGTATGACATGTACTCACAGCCCTTGTGAATGAAGACACACCATCCCTTGTGATACATCGAGAGCTAATCTCAGAATAGTTTCTATGGAAAGTGAATAAGGCTCTTTCTTGTTGAGATACATCCTCAAAGTTTCGTATGACATGTACTCACAGCCCTTATGAATGAAGACACATTATCCCTCGTGATACATTGAGAGCTAACCTCAGAATAGTTTCTATGGAAAGTGAATAAGGCTCTTTCTTGTTGAGATACATCCTCAAAGTTCCGTATGACATGTACTCCATAATGATACAGTATACAAGAGGCTTTTTAAAAGAAACAATGAGCTACTGATAAAGAAGATATATCGTAAGAAAAATTTATCATTGCACAGAAAATTGTGCATCAACAGAAGCTGCACGAATTTATGGAATACAGATTGATAGTCTCATTCACATAAATAAAGATTTGGGCCTAGCCTCCTCCATTCCTCAGACCAACAAGGAATAGTACAAGAATATGACCATTAACTACTCCTTTATACCTGAATCTAGGTCCCGACTCACCCTCTAAGAGCAAACCTTGCAAGGAACCCTTAGGTGTTTGAGGAATTGGATTCTCACAAATCTTGGACCAAAAAGAAAAAAAATACTTAAAAGATCCTACAAAACAAAACCACTCAAATAAAAAATATTATTTTTTTAAACTATAAAAAAAATTAAAAGAAATATTGGTTTTTATATGACGTTCTTATTTTTTGGCACCAGAAAAACAAATGGTCACTACAACGCCATTAGTAGTTCAAATCCCAATAACAATAGAGGTGCATTTACTACACTCAAAAGAAAGTCATTTTTGTACATTGTGTTAAAATGGTAGGATGTCAAAAAGGTATGTTTGAAATTCCTTCAATGCTATAAAAATATCTGGATTTTTGAAAAAGATCATGTATCATGTCTTACGTAATCATTTCTCAAGGAGTTCTTACATTCTTTTATTTTATGTATAAACCAGACACGTTTTATTATTATGGTAAACCTGTTTTACTCTGAACACGTGATCCATAAGTGCTTTGATTTAAAGGGATCCTCTTATGGCCGTACAATTGATAAACCAGGATAAAGGCTGATGAGACTGCTACGCTTAAAGACCTCTATCTCAACTTTGTCTTTCAATTGAGATCATCTTGGTATAAAGAGCTTATAAGGTGATAAATACCTTTGTCTAATTTTCTTTTGCTGTTGTCTTTATATTATATGACGACCTGAGTTTATTCTTATGGTTCTCAGACAAATTGATATAGACTGTCAGTTTCTAAAAGCTGAGAATATGATGGATTAGAGTCTTTTAATTGGTTTTTGTATCTGCAATTATAGCAACACTAACGTGATGGATTTCTCTCCTGGTAACAATTTTGGAAATCTCTGTACATCTATGTTGCCATAAATTCATATTTTTTCTGCTTCATATGTACTTTGTGTGCAACTTGGTCGTATGACTCCTGAGACTACTCACTGATATATTGTTAGGCAAAGCTGATGCTCAAGACTATTCCTTATGTGATGCAAAAAGTCCTGATAAGGGACAGATCATATAGAAAAGGTATACACTAAATGCTATTCTTCTTTGGTTCCCCAACTTTAAAGGTGTATCTCAATCTTTTCAATCAATACAAGACATTCAATAGTATGGGAGTCTAAACTCTGGGTAGGCATGTCCGCTTTCGATACCAAAGTGCACATTTATATTCAAAGAGTGTTCAGCTGTAGTTTCTAATTCTTCTCTTCATGGTTGACCAGCATAAAGAAACTAATATGAAAATATGCCATACATGCAGAGACCTACCTCAGCAATGAGGAACTTCATTAATTTTCTTCCACTTTCACGATGTGCTTGATATGCGGATATGTTCAAGCAGTCATTTTTGGGCCACTTTTGTAGTCATTCATATACTTCTCTTTCTTGTGCATGCAAACATACTTTTGGTCGTAGTATTAGAATCTAATGAGTTAATTTTGGTGCGACAAAGATTTTTGCTCATCATAGTGCACCTATTTAAGATCCTTGAACAATTACTTGTCAAAAGAGCAGTTATTCAACTGTTAGGATTGACATTTGTTCCTTAACTGTTGAATTACGGATGCTTGTCAAAATGTATGTCAAGTTTTTAGCTACTTGATGCTTGAACTTTTCAAGTAATTAGGTGACATGCGATCATGTTATTCAAATATCATCCCCTTAGAAAGAAAAATTAACAAACAGCTCTCTCTATATACCACAAGGTCTTGGTTATGATAGCAGACTGCTAAATTTGAAAAATTAATGATCACTCATTAAATATAAGGTGTTGCTTATGTAGCTTCTACCATAAACTTTCTGTCTTTATAAGTGTAGTTAATAAATTATCGTTCAATTTCTATGTCCCATTATGTAGTTAATAATCTAACGTTGATCAACACCTTAAATGTGGATTTTATCATGCCCTATGAATTCATTATTTTTCAATCTTGAAGCAATAATGCAAAAAAAATCCATTTTTCAAAATTTTTCTGAACATTAAAAGCTAAAATCATGTCTCTTGTGATGTCTCGGGAATTCTCCTATAAGTTCAACTATAAATGTGCTTGCAAGGGCTATGTGCATAACAAGGAGTGGAAGTGAGTCAACTTCTGGACAAGGTGTTGCAAGGCTAATAGTACTATCCTTTGCTCCCGGTATCATTGACATTTTTCAAGATTATGATATCAGCAAAAGGCTAGAACATGCATACAAGTGGATGCCACTTCGATATCCAAAGATCTACTCAAAAAGATTTTGGGATTTTACAAGTAGAATCTTTAAAGTAGATGAGGGGTAGGTAGCACGGAAAGAGCATGTAGATAAGGTAATTTATCATTATGTTATGGAGACGGGAAAGTGAGAAACAAGAAGAGATTACAATTAGTTGAACTGGTTAACATCATTGTTTGTTGATTATATGATGAGTGGTTTTTTTGAAGACCTTCTCCATTGATAAAGTGTGAATGACTGGTCTGATAAGGTTGTTGATGCCCAATTTTATTTTTATCTCTTTCCCTCCTTGCTATATATGTCAAGAATGATAAAGCTAGGCTAGCTATGTATATCATTTTTTTTACTTGCTTCTTTTCCCTTCCTTTTGGTGACTCTAAGAGTGAGCCCATAATAGTAGGCACATTTCTCTTATACAAAAATGCCCAAACCCTATCTTGGAAAATATTTTTAGGATTCCTAAGTGTTGTAAATCAAAACTAAATTAAATGGATCCTTAGATATAGAAAAAGGTATTAACCAAAGGAAAATATCAACGTCCTCCTGCTACATCTTATTTGTGCTAAACAACACTTCTTTTTTGTATTTTCAATTTAAAACAAATTAAGAGATTGAGCTTAACAGTCAAAGACTTGACATAAACAGAAACTAAATTTTGATTGGACTTTATCTCTGAAGTTCTTGTGTTTCTTACTAACAGATTAGTATGTTTGCTTTATGGTAGATTATAGTTAGTAAAAATGAGTTTTTTTCCTAAGATTTAGCACAAGACAATTCATTCAAACTTAGAAGAGTTAACTGCAAATAATGGACTCATAGGAACAAGAAGCTTTTGGACAAATTTGTATTAGTAGATGCAGCAATATAACAAGAAAGAAAGTTACATTACAAAGCTATGTATGTGTGCGACCTTTTTTTGAAAAGAGATGTTATATTCTAGAAAATGTAGGTACTATAGCTCTTGATCTCTTAGTAAAATTTTATTGTACTTGGCAACATAAAAAATTTTTGCCTACCTTAATTGATTAAACTATACTAATATTTTTGTAAAATCATTATAGACACAGGTTAAATAACGACATTATGAAGTGATTTGTCACATTTCAGTTGGTTGAAAGTCACCAAAGAAGAAGAAGATAAGGAATTCTAGAATGTGCTACGAATGACAAATTTGTAATGAAATGATGACATAGAGATTATTGTTATTGAGTTGTGAAAATCATCATGTCTGATTAAGAAATTCAAGATTAGAAGCATAATTGTATATATTTATATTATTGTTCTTTATTTCTTAGTCATGTGTTCAGTCAAAACAATTTCGAAAAACTAAAATATATCTAATATTGTTATTGTAAACTCTATTTGTCGTAGCTGTCACAAGTATAAATAATTTCAACCTCTCAGAATTGTGATACATTTATATTAGAATGTTGTTTAAGAGTTTAACAAAGCTAACAATTACAAATTGTAAATGTTGGGCCCGTGCTAGCACGGGCCATACCTATCTAGTATTTGTGTGTGTGCGCGTGCACGTGCGCGCTGTGACGAGCCATCCAAACTCTGCACGAAAATGCCTTTGGAATGTCCATGATTTTGGTAGAACAAGCCGGAAGGTTCTAGAATGGCCTAGAACATTGTAGAATACTGTAGAGTACTGTAGCAATGGCTAGTGTACTGTAGCAACAGGCAGAGTACTATAGCAATAGGCAAAGTACTGTAGCAATGGCTAGGGTACTGTAGCAACGATCCGTTTTGGAGGTAGAGTTGTATATATACTCTCCTTAGCATTCATTTTGGAACATCCAGAAATCCAGAAAACAAGTAGCAAGTAAGCCTTGTAAAGAGTTCTCTCTAATACAAGTTCTTTTCTTTGTTCCTCAAAATCTTCCTAGTTCCTTCATAGTCTTTTGCTTAGTCTTTCAAAGTTCTGCTAAGCATTAGAGTCAGGCTGACTAGCAACTTGAGCGTTAAAAGTTTGCTAGGCCACATGGTACATTGGAATTACGACCAGGTCTGTGACAGTTGGTATCAGAGCCAGGTTCAGAACGTCAAGAGGAATGGAAAGTGAAAACGAGATTACCCAAGTCGGTAGGGAGAAAACCAGGGGCCAGAGGTCTCGATCCAGGGATGCCATGGTGGAGTTTGAGACACAGCTAGCCAAGGTAGAGTTGGCCATAGCTGATGGGCATGAGAAGTTCGAAGAGGTCGACCAGAAAGTCGAGGAGGTCGAACAAGGCCTAGACAGATTGTGGGAGGAGATGCAATCTGCCATGAACCAAGTCCTGGCCCAATGCCTCGACAGTGTAAAGGCCATAGAAGAGACACATAAGACAGAGATTTCTTCGATGCGGGAAGAGCTAGGGAGGCTTTTTCACAAGCTGGAGAACACCAAGTAGGAACTTAGCCTGTGCAAGAGGGCTCTTGCCCAAGGGAATCCATCTACATCCGAGGTAAGGACCGCCCCTTCCAAGTTAGATGTTCCCCAACCCAAGTGTTTCAAAGGGTCTAGGAATGCGAAGGAGCTAGATAACTTCATCTGGAGCATGAGCAATACATTAGGGAACTCACCATGACCGACAAAGCCCTAAAAGTTGATATGACCAGTCTCTATCTCAAGGACACCGCGATGGTATGGTGGAGAAGGAGACAGGGGGACATTGAGAAAGGCACTTGCTCTATCAGTACCTGGGCAGAGTGTAAAGCAGAACTCAAGAAGCAATTCTACCCCAGTAACGTGGAAGAAAAGGCTCGTGGCAAGCTGAGGTGACTGCAGCACAAGGAAAGCATATGGAAGTACATAAAGGAGTTCACTGAGGTACTTCTTGAGATCCTTGACTATCCTAATAAGGAAGCTTTCTTTGCCTTCATGGATGGTCTACAACAATGGGCCAGGCTTGAGATCCAGAGATGAGGGGCTCAAGACTTGACCACTGCTATCTCCATTGCCGAGTCCCTTATTGAGTTTAGGAAAGTGGAGAAACCTAAACCAAAGGACAAGGGCGGCAAAGGAAAGAGTGGGGAAGACCCACATCGTAGTAAACTGACAGTAGAGAAAGAAAAGGGATCCAAGGAGCACCAGACCAGAGAAAGACCCCTGATTGGCTGCTTCTTTTGTGAAGGGCCACTCAAGGTGAGGGAATGCCCCAAAAAGAGCAAACTCTCAGCCTTGATCGAGGAGCGCGAGCAAGAAGAAGTGAAGATAGGGGCCCTACGACTCCTCAGTGCAATCAAGCCAAAGGTGGAGATGCCCAAGAACGAAAAGAAGGGGAGGTTGTTTGTTGAAGCCAAGATTGGATGAAATACCATGAAAGCATTAATTGACACGGGAGTCGACAACAACTTTCTCACCCTACAGGAGGCCAAGAGGATGGGCATTCGATATGAGAAGGAATGCGGTTGGCTTAAGGGAGTAACTTCTGCACCAACGGAGACCTTTGGAGTTGCCAGGAACATAAAAGTCAACTTGGGAAACTGGAACGGCCACATCAACTTCTCTATTGTGACCATGGACGATTATCCACTTGTCTTGGGTGTTGCGTTCATGGACCAGGTCAAGGCCATCCCAATTCCCTTTGCAGACTCACTGTGTATCTTAGAGAAAGGTAACGCCAATTTAGTTCCATTAGAGGGAGAAACCCGACTCCAAGAGAAGCAGATCTCAGCCATGCAACTCGTCAAAAGGGTCAAGAAGGAGGAGCCAACCTATCTCGTAACCTTGAAGGAAGAAGCAGTTGCGCCTCCAACTGAAAATCTACCCAACGGAGTCCAGCATGTCTAGGAGAGGTTCCGAGATATGATGCCGCCCGAACTGCCAAAGAGGTTACCACCAAAGAGGGAGGTAGACCACAAGATAGAGTTGGTACCAGGTGCCACCCCACCTGCGGCAGTGCTATACCGCATGGCGCCTCTGGAGCTTGAAGCATTATGGAGGTAGTTGAAGGGGTTGATGGACATGGGCTACATTTGCCCATCAAAAGCATAATATGGAGCCTCATTTTTGTTTCAGAGGAAGCATGACGGATCATTCCGGTTATGCATCGACTACCGGGTGCTCAACAAGATCAAGGTGAAGAACAAGTCACCTATCCCACTCATTGCCGATCTTTTCGATCAACTTGGTCAAGCTCAGTAGTTCTCCAAGTTGGATCTATGGTCCGGCTACTACCAAGTAAGAATTGCTAAGGGGGATGAATCGAAGACCACATGCATCACCCGATACGGTTCATATGAATTCCTGGTGATGCCCTTTGCACTCACGAATGCGCCAGCGATGTTTTGCACCCTCATGAACCATGTTCTGCAGCCGTGAGCTAGGGAGGCTTTTTCACAAGCTGGAGAACACCAAGTAGGAACTTAGCCTGTGCAAGAGGGCTCTTGCCCAAGGGAATCCATCTACATCCGAGGTAAGGGTGGTGTACTTGGACGACATTGTCATATATAGCAACACTTTGGAAGATCATGTAAATCATCTCCGATAAGTCTTCCAAGTACTTTGGAAAACGAGTTGTATGTCAAGAAGGAGAAGTGCGCATTTGCTCAATGGAAAGTCACCTTTTTGGGATACATTGTCGGAAAGGGCAAATTATGGATGGATGAGTCTAAGGTCAGGGCCATACAGGAATGGGAGCCACCAAGGAAGGTTCCCGAACTTCGACCTTTCCTTGGATTGGCTAACTATTACCAGAAGTTCATCAATGGCTATTCTACTATAGTCGCCCCACTCACAGACATTCTGAAGAAGAACCGGACTTGGAGTTGGGATGAGAGGTGTCAAACAGCTTTCAAGAAGCTAAAGAAAGCCGTGATCTAAGAGCTGATATTGGTCTTGCCTGACCATACCAAACCATACGAGGTACAGACAGATGCCTCAGATTTTGCCTTAGGAGGAATCCCTATGCAAGAAGGACATCCAGTAGCTTACGAGAGTCGTAAGCTTAATGATGCAGAGAAGCGCTACACGATCCAGGAGAAGGAGATGACCGCTGTAGTACATTGCATCAGAACATGGAGACACTATCTACTGGGAACCAAGTTCATAGTAAAGATAGATAATGTTGCCACAAGTTACTTCCTTACGCAGAAAAAGCTGATGCCGAAGCAAGTCAGGTGGCAGGCCTTCTTAGCCAAGTTTGATTATATAATGGAGTACAAACTAGGCAAGAAGAACGTTGTGGCCGATGCATTGAGCAGAAAGGCCAAACTTGCTTCCATCACTAGCCCAAGTTTTCCTCTGGTTGACCATATAAACAAGGGGTTAGAGCAAGACCCGCAAGCCAAGAATATATTGGGTCTGGTAAGTCAGGGGAAGATGCGCCAGTTCTGGTTTGAGGATGGGGTGCTCATCACCAAGGGAAATCAGGTGTATGTGCCAAAATGGGGAGGATTAAGGAAGGAAATCATCAAGGAATACCATGACTCGAGGTTGGCAGGTCACCCCGGAGTACGAAGGACTATAGCACTCATCGAACAAGCTTACTATTGGCCCCAAATGAGGGATGATATTGAGCTCTATGTAAAGACTTGTCTTGTGTGCCAGCAAGACAAGGTGGAACTGCACCAACGGAGACCTTTGGAGTTGCCAGGAACATAAAAGTCAACTTGGGAAACTGGAACGGCCACATCAACTTCTCTATTGTGACCATCCCACTTCCGGTCTATTGGAGCCATTACCTATTGCGGAGAAACCACAGGAGTGTATTTCACGGACTTTATCACATGTTTGCCAAAATCAGAGGGGTGCAGCAACATTATGGTCATTGTAGACAGATTCAGCAAGTATGGAGTATTCATACTAGTCCCGACGAAGTTCAATGCTGAGGATGCTACTAGATTATTCTTCAAACATGTGGTGAAATATCAGAGCATACTAAGGACCATCGTCAGTAACAGAGACACACATTTCATAGGGAGATTCTGGATGGAGCTCTTCAAAATCTTGGGGTCCGAGCTCAATTTTTTCATAAGCTTTCACCCACAAAAGGATAGCCAAACTGAGAGGGTGAATGCTTTGTTGGAGTTGTACTTGCGGCACTATGTTAGTGCTAACCAGAAGGAATGGGTCAAACTTCTGGATATCACCCAGTTTTCTTACAATCTGTAGAAAAGTGAGTCGACTAAGGCGAGTCCATTCGAGCTAGGACCGGGGCAGCAGCAAATGACACCATAAACTATGGCCATTGGTTATAAAGGTCCAAATCCTTCAGCCTACAAGTCTGCCAAGGGGTGGCATAAAAAGGCAGACTTGGCAAAGGCGTACTTAGCAAAGGCCACGCAGAAAATAAAGAAGTGGGCCGATGCTAAAAGGCATCATTTGGAGTTCGAGGAAGGAGACTTAGTCATGGTGAAACTCCTTCCTCACCAAAGCAAACGATTGGCCAAGGTGCACAAAGGGCTAGTAAGATGCTATGAGGGGGCATTTCCCGTGGAGAAATGCATTGGAAAGAGAGCCTACCGCTTGACCCAACCCTTGCACTTAGAGATGCATCCTATCTTCCACGTGAGCTTACTGAAGCCATACTATCAAGATGAGGATGATCCAAATCGGGGAGAGTCAAAAAGAGCACCTACAGCTATCACCGCAGTGCCAGAGCGAGAATTAAAAGAGATTCTTGCTCACCAAGTCGTTCCCAGATGAGGGAGTCACCCCAGCTACACAGAATACTTTGTAAAATGGAAGGGATCTCCCGACAGTGAAGCAAGCTGGGAACATAAACTCACGTTGTGGGACTACCAAGATCTTATCAAGGCCTACAAGGAGGATGCGCCAAGGACGTCACCAGATTGAGTGGGGGAGAATGTGACTAGCCATCCAAATTTAGCCTGAAAATGCCTTAAAAATGTCCATGATCTTGGTAGAACAAGCCAGAAGGTTCTAGAACGGCCTAGAATACAATAGAATACTGTAAAGTACTGTAGAATACTGTAGAGTACTGTAGAGTACTGTAGCAACGGCTAGTGTACTGTAGCAACAGGCAGAGTACTGTAGCAACGACTAGGGTACTGTAGTAACGGTCCGTTTTGGAGGTGGAGTTATATATATACCCTCCTTAGCATTCATTTTTTAACATCCAAAAATCTAGAAAACAAGTAGCAAGTAAGCCTTGTAAAGAGTTCTCTCTAATACAAGTTCTTTTCTTTGTTCCTTAAAGTCTTCCTAGTTCCTTCATAGTCTTTTGCTTAGTCTTTCAAAGTTCTGCTAAGCATTAGAGTCAGGCTGACTAGAAACTTGAGCGTTAAAAGTTTGCTAGGCAGCACAGTACATTGGAATTACGATCAGGTCCGTGACAGCGCGCATGCATATATCACTTGTGAACGCAAAGTTTTGATATATGAGTAACTTTATAACTAGATGACAGGATCTCAAACTAAGAATTATGATTCTTGAAATTTATGAACATAATCCTTCGGTTTAATCCATGCACATATAAACTTAAGGAAGCTAAATGGTTAATAGAGAAGTATAAATCTAAATGATGAATGCTTGAAATCAGGTGTGACGATGTAGGGTAAGGATTATAATGTTGGTTCAAATGACTGCTAATCGTAAAAATGGCTTTTTAGGGAAAAATTAGTTTTATAATTTTAATTAATTGAAGAAAAATCAATTTTTTCAAAGAAAAAGAAAATAGAGTGGACACTTAATTTTTTAAATAAATTAAGAAAACTTTAAAAGAATTTTAAGACCCTAACAGAAAAAGTCTTAAAATTTTAGAGAAATAGGTAAAGATTCAATTTTTATTTTTGAGAAGAAATTAATTACTCAAAAATAGTCGCTAACTCGCGGTTGACTGACGATTAAAACTCATTTGACTAACATCTGAAAAGATCAATTTAAAATGGAATCTTAAAAAAAGGAAAACTTAATTAAAGTATTAAAAAAATGACTTAAGTATATAAAATGGAATATATTTCATGTATAATTTCAAGGGAAACAAACTTGAACTATTTAAAAGACAACCCCTTTTAAGATTAGTTGAGATAAAAGGAAGAAACTCATTTGTTTTGCTAAAATGAATTTAACATTAAAATAACACAAAGCACCTTGAAATAAACAATTAACTCAAGTGGTTCAACATTTGGGGAATTATTAGATTAAAACAAAGCAAATAAAGGTTAGTACTCAAATAAATATAAATAAAATACATAAAATAAAGTAAAAGAGGGGGGTTAAGAGTTTTGGGTCTTTAGACCATTTCCATCAAAGGTTGTTGCTGCTTTGAGCTCTGGCTTTTGGCCCATTTTGTCATTGTTGAACTCTTGTGGACCTTTAGTCCATCTATTCCCCTATGTATAACTGGTTGTATACTGGTGTATAGAGAACGTATAAAAGTGTATATGACTTGTTCGCTAGTTCCCGAGACTTGTAAATTGCTTCTTTTTGACTTGAACAGGATGAGGCTGACTCGTAAAAAAGAAGACTTGGGCCTCCGTGGCCAAAGAAATGTAGAATGGGGGTCCAAAATGGACCCGGAGGATATCACATGCGAAAGAGAAACAAAAAATAAACTTAGTAATTTCTCATCAAGAAGATTGAAAGTAAATACTATTAATTACTTAATCTAAAACTCCTAATGAACCAGTAACATCAACAGGGAAAAGATAGAGTGAAATTTTAAGACATTCAAACAAACATGCAATTTGTATACCTTTAAGCACTCATCCGCTCATAAACAGTAATACGGTTATAGGAAGAACAACATATATAACACTAATCCTAAGTTGAAACTTCCAGTAACCAAGTTCAAATTCACTCTTTCACATCACATTTAGATATAAGATCAGGCTAGCATATGTAGAATAAGTTAAAACTACCCAAACTAAGAGGTTAGATTATGCAACCCAAGATTAAACGATACTAAATACAGTGAGGAAAATAGATAAAAAGGAAAGTGCAGTCGTGACAATAAAATCAGAATTAGTAGATTGTAACCCATTTTACATTTGAAACTTAAAGAAAACTTTTACACAGTTCAACCTACGTAATTGATTTAGATGGTAAAAAAACCAATAATCTAACTCTTTCCTTGTTTCCTTGTAATGTAAAGAGAAGAAAAAAAAATACTAGTAATGACTAGAAGAAAGTAAATTGGACAAAGGTAAAAATATGCCTTTTAAGGCAACAAACATAGTGCAAATAAGAGTTTAAAAAATGAGGTAATATGGACTCAAAACAAACAAGATAAAATAGTAAGTGAATAAAAGCTAGGAGAAATCATGGAATTCCAACCTGATAAACTTGAATTGAAACCATAATTTCAGCATTCAAAGGGGAAAACAGAATCAAGGAACCAGAAACACATGGCTTTAAACTCTTAAAACTATGAAATTCAAAAGCATCTAATGAGACGAAGCAAAATTACTCAAGATGAAAGATTTTCAATATCATGCTAACTCGAATAGAGGACACGCAAGTAGAACAGACAAGCATACTAGTCAACATCAAACTATACATGAAGCTTAATGTGAAAGATTAAAGTTAATAAAAACAATCTAGCCCGTATAACAATTTGTGACCTAGAACCTTGAACTTTAACATCTACCGGATAACAGTAAGAAGAAAACGAACCCAACAACAAGCTAAAATCAGAGGAATTAATGAAAGATATCCACTTTTACAAGGCTAGAACTCGATTTATCTACCATATGCAAACTAAACACACAACCATGTATTTCAGACTCAATCAACAGCCCAACTACATCAAAATTGTTATATTTACATTTAAAATGACTTGATGTAAACTCAAACGAACAAACCAGAAAACTAATCCAATGAAATGACAACAATACATTTAGATCGAAAGGGTCCATATTTATTGCAAACAACCTTATTCAAAAGAGAACAATCAATAAAAGACGCTTGGAACACAAATAAACTATTCACGCATCTTCTAGAACAAACATTAGAATTAAGAGTTACCTTTTTTAGAGTAAGAACTGGTGATGACGAGCTTGAGATTAGCTTCAACTCCACCCAAAGAACTTTACTTTCGTGGTTTCAAAACCAAAAATTTATGGCTTTGTATGAACACTGAAACAGAAACTAATATGTGAGTCATCCCAATTCAAAGCCCCTCAGAAACCTTCAGAATTGAGTGAACTTTTCTAGATATAGTTTGAAAAGAAACGAAAGCTCTAATGTCTTTTAGAGATGAAAAATACCCCCCCCCCCTTAACAATGAAGGGAATGGGGGAATTTATAGAATGAAATCATGTTTAAAAAGGGGGGAAACGTGTAGAATTTTTTTAGGGAAAAAATGGGAATTTAGGGCTAAAATTGAATTCAAAAATTCAAAATCCATCCCTTGGGGATAAGAATCCCTGGAATTTGTTGGATATCAATCAACAAATCGACAAATCACAACTGTTGATTCTGGATGAGACCCATCAAAGGATCGAGATGATGCCACCTGGGAAGACAAGAAGAATTAATTGAAATGTTCCCTTGTACGATGAGCTGAGATGAGGACATGTCAAGGAGAAAGTTGTTGAAAGTTGTCGCCGGTCCGTTATGGGGTGTCGGGTTCACTGCGAAGAAGAAAGAAGATGGAGAGTAGTGCGCGTGAAGGTCACGTTTGAAAATATATACATATCTAATATAAATGTAGGCTGAAAAATAGCAAATTGGGCTGGGTTTAGGGACTTTTGGGCTAATAAAAGCAGAAAAGAAATGGGTCCGGGGAATTTTTGATTAAAATTTGACCAATTCGATTGTAATCTTAGCCAATTAGATATAATCAAATCAAATTCGATTGACTAATTTGACTACAAGATGAATTAATACAGATCAATTGAAGAGCTTTTAAATTGGCAACCTGAAGTAATTAAATTAATTACAAAAGTAACAACTCTTAAAAATAATGTGAAATTTATTTGAGAAAATATTTTTGCATTTTCGAAAGCTAATTATTTCAAATTATTAAATTAAAGGCTCGACGATTAATCTATATCGTGGAGGGTAAAAATTGGGTATCAATTGTTAGAGCCCGTACATTTGCGTTTTGGTACCACGACAAATATTCGAGGTCGCTAGTGTCATTTCAGGGCGTTTGACACTTAAGTGCACTTTTGAGAAATTTGAAATTTTAATTAGAATCTTTGTAGAGGTTGTGAATATGAGCTTATGGATATTCTCATGTACAAGTGTATATTTACAAGTCTAGGAATATTAAATCTTTCATTTGT
>DF369170.1:0-15037 GCA_000787875.1 Solanum virginianum
AATATAATCAAGCTACTTTGGAAATATTAAATTAAGAAATTCACAAAAATAATTTATTAGGACCAATATTGTAAAATCATAATTGAAGCAGCTGACAAAATATAATTAAACTGCTTTAAAAATATTAAATTAATAAATTTACATTTACAAATCTCATATAATAACATTGAAGAAGCAAACATATTGAAGGAGAACTATCTGCTTATTCACATTTTTTAATAAGTAATAACAAGCTAAGCTAAAAGATTAATAAGGACATGTCAAACAAATGGATTATATTACTTGCAAAGATAACCACACATTAAGTAACTAAAAGTGAAAACATATGGTTTCATTTTCCTGGTAAAGTCATTTTAATTTGATTCTTATATTCCAAATCGACCCCTTTGATAGAAAATTGAACTATAGTTTTCAATATTCGTATCAACCAAATCTAAGATCACCACATTCTATAATTAGGTCGTTGATTTCTGTAATATTCAGTAAACAAATTGATAAAGTAAAGTTGATTAGGTTATTATAAGACTAATGTCTTGATTCTCTCATGATAATGAATTTCACCTTTTTCATTTAATAATGAAAATTGTTAATTAATAGATAATGCTATAACTTGAAGACCTATATGATTTAATTAATCATTTAGGTAGAAATAACAGGAAAAATACATGTTTTTATTGTCAATGTATATAAATTAAATAAAAATTAAACATGACAAAATCAAATGCATTTCTATTTTTTTAAAAAAAATTAATGAGTAACTTCTTGTGATATTAATTTTTTTTATTAATTCTTTTCGTTTTAATTTGTTTATTTCGTAGATATAGAAATTTTCTTCCACTAGCTAGCCCATTGCTTTTTTGGCACATATATTTTAATATATTCTTCCTTGCTTTCACACCTTTTATCTTGAGCCCCATGTTGCATGGGAGAAAATATTCTTCTTCCTAATATAGCATCCATATTTAAATAAACTTTGACTAATTGTAACCCTTGAAATATAATTCACATTATGCAAACCTTTTTATACGTCTTGTTATGTCATTTATGTCGATCGAACATTTCATTCTATATGTCTTATTATGTCATTCATGTCGATTAAACATTTCATTCTTATTAAAATTTAACTTTTGTGACGAAATATTATTTAAGGACCCCGCCAATCTTAATTAGAAATTCCAGGTTCAAACTAAGAAAAAAATTGTTAAGGAGAGGTTGCTCCTTAAATGAGTGTTACACGACTTGAATCTAAGTTAATTGAGATGTTAATGTGGATATCGAACAATAGGAGAGAAACAAAATGAATTTTTCATTCATCATTCTTGTAAAAGTTTTCATTTTCGTTGACGTTAAACTTTTAAATAGTGATCACTTTTGAATGTTTTTTTTAATAGAGTAGTTATACTCTAGTTCATTTGAGAGCATCTAAAAATTTGTTAGGCCTTGTAATCAATCTTATTGATCGCCTTTTAAAAAGTGAAGTCTATATACTGATTATCTGAATTATTCTTCCCATCTTCTACCTTCTTATTTTTTTTTTCATACTTTGGGATTGTCCTGTCTTGTTTAATGATTCATAAAATACATTTGTTGGATAGTCCTTTGATCCAAATTTTGGACCATCCCTCTTGTAATAAGGCTATAAAGGGCTACCTATAGCTAAGGTAAAATATGCTACATTCGTTCACTTTTATTTGTTACTATTTGAGGTCAAACTATATGAATTTTAACATATTAATATTAGAAGAATTATAACTTATAGCATTTTTCATATAATTTTCAACCATCTAAATTTTATGTTTCAAATATTAAATTTAGCTAATTCAATTTAGTTTTGAAGTTTAATTAAATTGACCTCAAAAAACAAAATAGTGACAACTAAATATGAACAAAGAGAGTATTTGAATTCGTATCATGGTTTTTTATGGGACAAATATAGGGAATTTATAAAACAAAAGAAGTAAATTAAATTCACCTCTACCTCAATGCCAATTTTCCTTTCTTCCAAACGTCCCACGGTGGAGATTGAATGTGCGAATAAAGTCTGATATTAAGTTGATAAGGTAAAATGTGAGATCATTATGAGTTTGACTTAAAATAGACAATATAATATTATACCATGTTATGGGTATATATTTTAGTTATTTTAATCCAATAATTAATATCAAAATCAATGATTCGACCATGATATTATCAAGTAATGAAGTTCAAACGAAAGGAACATCTAATCTGATCAAGTGACCAGAGTACATGAATACTTTGAAACAACCTATGAAATCACATGTCATGCCTTGACGTTCTTCTCACATTATCTTTTGGATCTTATATTATTAACATATTTTTTTATGGTTCAAAGAGGATAATATCAAAAAATATCTCTCAATGTTTTAGCTCGATACGATAGTCAGGATATACATAAAATATTATTCGTCGAAAAATTATGTCAAATATTAGTTTGCTCTCTATATATTAAATGTTTAACATTTTTAACCCTAGCAAAAAATTTTATTTCCCCACTCAAACCTCCTATACCCTAATTAATAGCATCCCTCCATCCCCTCATCTAGGTTGTCCTTGAATTTCCTCCACTCTCACAAATACATACATTTTGGACCATTGAGATGTAAAGTTCAAGATTAAGTTTGTCTAGAAAATATATTCCTTATTATGCCAAACCAAACATAGGGAAGTCATGTTATCACTTTTTCCCTATTACATAACAAAACATAAGGAACCAATACTGACAAAATAGGAAGTTTTTATCATTCATAGATTGTAAACATAAAACACCCTATCAAATTGTACGAAAAAATAAACCAAAAATTCTGAACTCGAATTTTACTGTCACTTATTGACAAAAAAGAATTTTTCATGTGATTGATTAGTGTACAAAACAAATTAGACTTGTATATGCGAAGACATGTTGAAGACGACATACATAATTAAGTAAAGAAAAGTGTATGCTCACATTAATAATTTAACTTTTTGAATTAAATGATCACACATTTCATGAATATGATATCGGAGACATCAAAAGGTACTAGCTAGTTTGAATCTTATGAGTCATGACTACCTCTCATTAAGTCATTACTAATAAAAAAATTTATGTGCTTGGTTCATAAATATTTTAGATCCGCACGTAGGCACATTGAAAACATAATTAAATAAAAAAAAGTATGTTCTTTCTAATAACTTACGGTAAGATGATTCATTATACTATAAAAATGCAAATTAAGAGAGAAATCAATTAATTGTTCTTTTTTATCGTAATTTTCCAAGCAAAAATGGTGAGTTAAATAATTCAAGAACTAACTAATATCTTCCACTAAATATGGGATGAAATAATCCTACATTTTATCCTGGGATAATTATTATTGGATTAGTTAGGGTCAATTGTTAAGTTGCTTATTGTTAGTTAGTTGGATTAAGTGATTAGTTAGTTAAAGATTAGGAGCTAATCATATGAAGTAGAGTACACCATAGTTATAATGTACATAAAGTATTTTGTATGTTCCTATACTGTACACATACTCTTTTAACTGAAAATACAGAAAGAAGAGTAAGTCTTCTTCTTCAATCGGTTTCTTCTTCTCCAATTCACCTTCATTTCTTCATTCATTCTCTCGATAAACATGGTATCAGAGCAGCGTTGATGCTCAATTTCTCGAAACACTGAGTCTTGTTCTTCGTCGGAGTCAGCTCGAATCATGGCAATAATGGCAGATTCAAGAACTGATGCAACTGCCGGAGTCGCGAATCAGACTGAAACTCTCGACTTGGTTGAACGGAGGCGAAATCATCCTCTCTACTTGCATAACTCGGATACTCCGGGGTCGGTTCTCACTGTTGTGAAGCTAACAGGGACGGAGAACTACTCACTGTGGAGTAGGTCTATGTTGATCAATCTCCGAGCTAAGAGCAAGCTTGGATTCGTATTGGGGACATACAAGAAGAGCGACTATAGAGGAAAGATGGAGGAGCAGTGGGAGAAGTGTAATGCATTCGTTTTAGCTTGGATCATGAACACTCTGTCGCAAGAGCTCCTCAGCAGCCTAACAGTGGGAGAAGTGTAATGCTTTTGTCTTAGCTTGGATCATGAACACTGTGTCGCAAGAGCTCCTCAGCAGCATTGTCTACGCTACGGACGCAGCAATGGTGTGGGCTGACCTAAAGGAGCGTTTTGACAAGGTTGATGGATCCAGGGAATATCAGCTGCATAGAGAGATCTGTACAGTCACTCAAGGTAACATGTCGGTATCTACCTATTTCTCCAAGTTAAGACTGTTATGGGATGAATTTGATGCTTTGGTTCCACCACCGACATGCAATTGTGAGAATTCTAGGAATTACATTGATCATTTGGCGTGTCTGAGATTATTTGCTTTTCTAATGGGTTTGAATGATGTATATGCCCATGCTCGTAGTCAACTCTTGATGGTAAGTCCATTACCTAAAGAGGATAATATCAAAAAATATCTAAGTCCATTACCTAGTGTTGGCAAGGTTTATGCCATGATTATGGTAGATGAGGGCTAAAGATTGGCCGCTAGTTCACATGCAGGAGGTTCTGTGCCAGAGCAGATGGCTCTGTATGCAGGGAGAGGAAGTCTTCCTAGTCCTCCTGGTATGCCAGAGCAGATGACTATGTTTGCAGGGAGAGTAAATCTCCCTAGAAAGATGCAGCCCAGAAAAAAAACTAGTACCAGACTTGCAGCTATTGTAGGCTTCAAGGTCATGTAAGGGAAGAATGCTACAGGTTGAATAAATATCCCACTGATTGGAAATTCAAGAAGAAATCTGGAGGACCAACAAATTTGATGCAGCATGGTAGAAATCAAGATGCAGCCAATCAAGTGGCCACAACCCACAATGATATGGCTAATGCATTTGCTCCTATGAATGTTGTGATGACAGAAAAATCAGATATGTCAACACAATCAACATTCACTCCCAATCAGTACAACAGGATATTGAGCATGCTAGAAAGGGAAATGGTAGTGTGAGCAAGACTGTAAAAGAAAATAGAGACTGGATAGTAGATTCAGATGCAACTTGTCACATGACACATGAACTTGAAAAACTTTATCATGCATCTAGTTGTGTCAATAGAAAGGTGCACTTGCCTAATGGTGAGACTGCACAAGTGTCTCATATTGGTTGCTGTAACACTGTTGATGGGAGAGCATTAGATAATGTGTTGGTGGTGCCTGAATTTAAGCACAATTTGCTTTTAGTGTCAAAGTTAACTAAGCAAATGCATTGCTCAGTTAATTTCTTCCCTGAGTTTTTTGTGCTTCAGGACCTATCCACTGGACAGGTGAAGGGGATTGGTAAGAAGAGTGATGGACTATACTATCTACCTGCTGCACTATAGTCTGATGAAGATAAAGGAAGACAGACAGTGTTGATGGCTCAAAGCTCCATTACAGAGAAGATGTTGTGGCACAATAGATTAGGGCACCCTTCAGTGAAAGTGTTGCAACACTTGTTCAGAAATAAGCACCTCAGTGGTGGTAATGAATGTAATAGATGCTCCATCTGCCCTCTTGCTAAGCAAACTAGATTACCTTTCAATATGAGTATGTCTAAGACATTAGCTAACTTTGATTTGATCCACTTAGATGTATGGGGACCATAAAAAATTGTTACTTACAATGGCTACAAATTTTTTTTTTTTGATAATAGTTGATAATTGTTCAAGAATGTGTTGGGTATATTTGTTGAAATTAAAGTGTGATGTGTTCTCTATGTTGCAGTCTTTCTTAAGACTAGTGCAAACTCAATTTAATAGAGGTGTTAAAAGGATAAGAACTGACAATTGGACTGAATTCTTTAACAAAGAATATTGTAATCTTCTGAAATCTCTTGGGATTGTGCATGAGAGTAGCTATCCATACACTCCACAACAAAATGGAGTGGTTGAAAGAAAACATAGACATATACTTGAAGTAGCTAGAGTAATCAGATTTCAAGTTAATATTCCTATCAAATTTTGGGGTGAATGTGTGCTGTCTGCTGTGCATTTGATTAATAGGCTCCCTACTCTTGTTTTAAGAGGAAAATCTCTATATGAGCAGTTCCATTGACATAAGGTAGATATCAGTCACTTAAGGGTTATAGGATGTTTATGTTATGCCACTAAGTTGATCAGGCAGTATATGAGCAGTTCCATTGACATAAGGCAGACATCAGTCACTTAAGGGTTATAGGATGTTTATGTTATGCCACTAAGTTGATCAGGCAGGACAAGTTTTCCTCTAGAGCTGGAGCTTGTGTATTGATGGGATATTCTTCAACTCAAAAAGGGATACCTATTATATAGCCTATCACACAAGAAGTTTATTGTTAGCAGGGATGTCATCTTCAAGGAAGACATATTTCCTTTCAAACATGTATTGAACAAACAACAACTATTATTTCCTGCAGATTTAGTTGTGACATCAGATGATATTCCTATTTGTGATGCAGATGAAGATCTTTCTGTACCTATTTCAGTGACTGATACATGTTTAGACAGGGATCAAATAGACATGAATGATGCTCTTCCGAGCTAAGAGCAAGCTTGGATTCTGACTGATACATGTTTAGACAGGGATCAAATAGACATGAATGATGCTCTACTAACTCTAGATGTTATTCCAAATGAAGACTCAATTACTCAACCTATTAATGATGCTACTGTAATTCCAATCAGGAAGTTCACCAGGAATTCTCATCCTCCTATTTAGATGAAAAATTATGTGAGCCAGACATCCAAGATCCATTCTCAGAGTAACTATGTGTCCTATGAGCATATATCCTCCAAGTACAGAGCTTATCTGTCTAGGTTCTCCACAGACATTGAACCAAAAACTTTTAAAGAAGCTGTCAAGGACCAAAGGTGGCTGAATGCTATGCAGCAAGAGGTGCAAGCCTTAGAAGAAAATGATACATGGAAAGTAGTTCCACTGCCAGCAGGAAAGAATATTGTAGGCTGCAAATGGGTGTACAAAATCAAATACAAAGCTGATGGACAGGTAGATAGATTCAAAGGTTGGTTGGTGGCTAAAGGGTACAGTCAAGCTGAAGGAATTGATTATCAGGAGACCTTCTCTCCAGTGGTGAAAATGACAACTGTTAGGTCAATCATAACGCTAGCTGTTACTCAGAAATGGAACATATTTCAGATGGATGTCTTTAATGCCTTTCTCCAAGGAGATTTATTGGAGGAAGTATACATGGAGCTGCCTAAAAAATTCTATAATGCTGAGAAGGACAAGCATCTTGTGTGTAAATTGGTGAAGTCTCTCTATGGACTTAAGCAGGCTTCAAGGCAGTGGAATGCCAAGCTGACTGAAGCACTGCTAAGTTCAGGATATTCACAAAGCCACTTGGATTACTCCCTATTCACAAAGAAAAAGGGAAGTGGCATAGTGATAGTATTGATATATGTTGATGATTTGTTGATTACAGGAAATGATGCAGGGTTAACAGAAGAGACTAAACTGACCTTGCACAGTCATTTCAAGATCAAGGACTTGGGAGAACTCAAGTACTTCTTGGGCATTAAGTTTATGAGGTCCAATCAGGGCATTGTGATGAATCAAAGGAAGTATACACTTGAGTTGATAGCTGAGGAAGGCTTGGGGAATGCCAAACCTTACATGACACTTTTGGAATGCACTCAAAAACTGACTAATGCTGAGTTTAAATCAGATACACTATATGAAGATGTCTCTAAGTATCAGAGACTGGTGGGGAAGCTGCTGTATCTCACACTGATAAGGCCAAATATAGCCTTTGCAGTGCAGTTGCTTAGCCAATTCATGCAGCAACCAAAGGCATCTCACTGGAAGGCTGCTTTGAGGGTTGTTAGATATATTAAACTGGAACCTGGAAGGGGATTACTCATGAGTTCTAAACAAAAATCTCAAAAAATGGCTATTGTGATGCAGATTGGGCTGCTTGCCTAAGTACAAGGAGATCAGTTACTGGTTTCTTGTTGAAGTTTGGTGATTCACCCATCTCTTGGAAATCCAAAAAGCAACACACAGTCTCCAGGAGTTCCACAGAGGATGAATACAGGAGTTTAGTTGCCTTAACAGCTGAAGTAGTGTGGGTTGCAAGCTTATTCAAGGAGTTAAGTATGGAATTAATAGAGCCAATGCTCATTCACTACGACAACAAGTCAGCCCTGCAGATTGCAGCCAACCCAGTCTTCCATGAAAGAACAAAGCATATCGAGATAGACTGTCACTTTATCCGGGAAAAAATCCAGCAAGGCCTCATCAAAGTTGTCTACATTCATACCAAAGAGCAGCAGGCTGATCTACTCACTAAATCTCTTGGAAGGACTCAACATGAGTTTTTGTTGGACAAGCTTGGACTATTGAATCCTTTCCTTTCAATAGGTCCTTGAGGGGGGATATTGGATTAGTTAGGGTCAATTGTTAAGTTGGTTATTGTTAGTTAGTTGGATTAAGTGATTAGTTAGTTAAAGATTAGGAGCTAATCATATGAAGTAGAGTACACCATAGTTATAATGTACATCAAGTATTTTGTATGTTCCTATACTGTACACATACTCTTTTAACTGAAAATACAGAAAGAAGAGTAAGTCTTCTTCTTCAATCGGTTTCTTCTTCTCCAATTGACCTTCATTTCTTCATTCCTTCTCTCGATTAACAATTATACCTTATACCTCACACTAAACGATCCATAATTTATTAATCTAATTTCTTTAATTACCAAAAAAAAACTATTATTTGTACGGCTCGTTATTTATGTCTTTTCTATTTTTTTTTATTATTTTTTTGTTAGGGGTGGCTACTCTTCCAATATATTCTTACTAAAGTAAATTCAACAAAACTCTTTTTTTTTGGGGTTATGTACGACTTATGTTTTAATTAACTCAATTAATAAATGAATTATAAAGAAAATTGACCGTTAGGATATGCATCAGATTTGTAGAAAATTAAGATGATGAAGAAGAAGAAATCTTGAAGAAGAAGTAGAGAGAAATGAGTTTCTCTCTCTAAAAATGGGAAGACAATTTTTTTTTAACGTGGTAACACCCAATTACTTAGATAACCTCTACGGGTGTAATACATATATACATACATATATATATATATATATATATATATATATATATATATATACATACATATATATATATATATATACATACATATATATATATATACATACATATATACATATATATATATAGTACAACCTTCATTGTGGGTAATTGATATTAAATACTTAATCCGCGAGATTAACAAATATTTAACAATACATTAAATATTATATCAGGCTCCACAACCTAACAATTTGACATATCATATATATTAAGATTAACAGGTAATTCAAAACTCAAAAGCTTAAATTCTCGAATATAATTAACAAGTTATTGGAGAATCCTTATCACTTTGATTCTAAACTGTTCTATATTCAATTCATAAGTATAATTTCTTTAATTATCTAAATTGTCTACAACATGATGATGAGTACTAATATTATATTTTTCTAATTAAAATTAGTATATTCCTTTGTGATAAAAAGACTAAAATTAATGTACAAATATTTGTTTTCGGCGCAGATTAAATCAGAATAAACATAAAAATTCTAATTTTTAATCACTATTCTAACCGTGTTTAATTGACTGTTTTTTTTTTTTTTGAATAAGAAAAGGTAGAAGATAAGAACATTAATATATTCACATGATATTTTTTTATGGGTAAGCATATTACGTAACTTTATTTGGAATATATATCTTAGAGAAAAAGTTGTGTTCAAGAATATATTTTTATTTAAAAAAAGACTCAACTATATGATGACTGACATGAAGCAAATTAAAAGTTTTCTAGATGCCTAATATATATAATATTTGATTTGTCTTAATCTAATAATTATTGTAAATTATTTGATACAACTTACACTAACGGTGTAAAAAAAATATTTATACAATCACAGAATTCAAAGAAAATGATAGCTAACTTTTTAGAATGCGCGTTAATTGTCGGTAACATGGAAAAGATGATAATTTATTATAACTGCTTAAATTACATTAATAAATAATATATAGTTTTTTTGCTTCATAAGTGCAACTAGCGACAAAGTTCGTGGTGTTGTACTGGTTCAATATATATTTTTATTTTGATAAAAATTAGAGAATCAATAAATTTTATATAATTTTTAAATATTTTAAGTTGTTAATTATTTGATTTATAGTATTTTTAAATAATAAATATTACTTTTTCCATCCCAATTTATGTGGCTCTATATTTGAGAATCAAGTGAACTTTTTATATGTCTATTAAATATTTAAAATTATTAATCATTGTGATTTACAATATTTTTTATGTAATTTTAAATAGTATATGTCATTCCCTTTGTCTCAATTTATATGACATTAACAGAATTACGAAAGTAATTGAACTTTGTATATGTCTTTAAATATTTTAAGCTATTAATCATTGAGATTTATAATATTTTTTACTTTATTTCCAAACACATCTTACTTTCTCTGTCTCATATTTTGTGACACCGATAAAATCTTAAGACTCAACAATTTTTTTACATGTCTTTTAAATATTTTAAGTTGTTAATTATCATAATCTAGATTAGATGTTTACAATTTTTAAATATATAAGGGAAAAAAAGTAGACAAATAATTTTTTTTAAAATATTAAATATTTTAAGCTATCAATTATCATGATTTATAGTATTTTGATGCAGTTTTTAAATATATATAAAAAATAAAAAATAAAAAAATAAATTAAAATAAAAAATAATAAAAAAGTACAAATATATCCTCAAAATGTTCAAGCAGACATGTCGACCTGTTGGCCCTCGAGCAACTTCATCGCCACTTGTATATATAGAAGAATAGATATAATTTAAATTCCTTTTTAATTGATATGGACATGTCAATGGGTGATGTTCTCACTAATTTTATGAAAGATGTATACCGGAATAGAATTTTATTTGGATCAAGTAAATGTTTGGAGTTATAGTTCAATGAATGGCTGCTTGCCTCAAAAATCCCTTCCTCCTCTTTATTTCCCACATGATATTTGGATATTTCTATTTACTAAAAAAAAAAAGAAAAATTAGTGACAGTATATATTTTTTAGCATTAATATTCTTATTATAAAACTGCTTAGCTGCAATTGAGTTAATGTCATCGCATTTAAAGTTATTAAAATTTTTTAGTAACATTTACTAGAGTATTGATCATAAATAATCATATAATTATCATAAAATTTTTTATTTGTTGTAGTGATTGAGACTTGACTAAATCCTGATTCATGTCAAAAAAGTCTCATACTAAGAGATAAAACATTCTCTAACAAAAATAATTCCATATCTCAAAAAATTCGAACTCAAAATCTCTATCGTTGATCGTTTTAACCTCTCTTTTTTTTCAAAATGTTGTTTTAAACAATTTAATTTGATTTCACATTATAAAGTTGTAAATTTAGTTTGTGGAAAGCAATATATTCTTACATCATCTAGAATTTTGCCATTCCTATTTGGAGGCATTCCAAATTCTGATACTAATTATAGTTGGTCGGTTTAGAAAGTTGGAAAGTTATAAGAATCCTCTGTTAATTTGAATTATTAAAGATGAAATATTAATTATGTTACGTCGATATTACGCTATGCTTAATTTAATTTGGATGTACTAATTTTTATTCTTAGCTATGTATGGGAAAATATTTAATTTATTGATAATTGATGGCTATGGAATTAATTAACTCAAAGCCACAACCTTCCTGTTCTCTTTTCATTCATTAAATCTTTTTCTTTTGTGTGTGGTTAAACATGGTAACAGATTAATGATAATTTTTTTTTTATATATATATGTATATATATATATATAAAAGGACTTAGCTAGCAAGTAATGTGAAGTTATACTAGGTAGAAAAAATTACTTATACAAGTATTGTATTATATTTACTAGTTTTTTCCTATGGTTTGAAAGAATTACATATTATCTCACTAATTAGTAAGTTCATATCAAATTTCAAGTTAGATATTCTTAGGTATATGTTCTTTTGCTAGCAAATACACTCTGAAATACAAATACATTAAGAGAGAGACGACTAAGAAAGAGAGAGAGATGAGCAAGATATAGGAGGAAGTTGGAGATCGAGAGAAGACTCTTTGCATCAATCTCACTGGATACATGTATCTGCGATACCAGATACACTCGAACACAAATACAAAAGGAGAAAGACAGAGCAAGAGAATTGGATTCATGCGAATCCACTTAAATACAATTAATTTGGAACAAATTACACTTAATTTTGATATATGTATTTGAGGTACATGTATCTAGGTGCGTCAAATATATGTATCAGGATCAAAATCTAACACAGATGCGCAAAATACGCATGGTATAAGGCATTTAATAAGCCCTTAAACTAATAAAATTTATAATATTTGCCATATACGCGTATGCGTGTGTAAAAGTTTTTATCTCGAGGGAGTTATTTTTTACTAATAAATATTCACGTCTAATAAATCATTAAAGGGGAAAAGAATTTTCTATCAAAAAATTCTTCGAATCGAATTTACACCGACAATTAGTGTCAAGTATGAGTTTTCTTAAGGATAAATTATTTTTTTTTTCAAAACATATATCAACGGTATCAAATATTGTCACTAATTATTCTTGTATAAACTAAAACAAATACTCTTATCTATTTTATTATTTTGGCTCATGTTAATTTAATATATCTCGTAAGAAAGCATATTAAGACGTTTATTTATTATTAAATTAATTTTATTAATTATGCTTTAAATTTTTTAAATTTAACGAGTATTATATTATTTGATATAGTTATTTAATGAAGTCAAATACACATAGAATTTCATTGAGCAATAGGAAGAGAATTCAGGAAGGAGATTAAAGAAAAAAGCGTGACATGAAAATTTCTATATAAAAGATATTTCATTTTCTTCAATTTCATCTTAACTTTTGTATTAATTACAAAACTTTCTCCATCGATTTTGGTCAAAGCACCCGAAATCAGTTGACCAAATCGGACATGAATCTCACATCCACAACCACATTCATGTCGTATCAACACAAATATAACACCAAAAATAAAGAATAATTCAAGCAATTTAAATTTTCACATAACATCTCATTATTTCGATCCTAACAACAACTAGTTGGTGGTCCTTGTCGTTAGTGATATCAAATTATGAATAAAAGGAGTTGAGAAGCCGAAACGTGGTATACACTGAGCTTGTGGTGGGGTTTTTGAGATATCAATTTGTCAATATTGTAATCAATTTTTCTGCTTCTTATATAGATTATAATATAATATAAAATATATAGTATATAGTATTTTTCACTTTTAATCTTTGGGAAAACTTTCAAGGTGATGATGAAGGAAATCATGTTTTTATTTGGTGGATTATTATTGTGGGCTGTCCCTACACAAATTAAAGTGTGTACTACTCAATTCATTATCTTCTCCATTATTATATGGACTTACATTTCATAAACACCTCTCTTTTTTTTTTGTGACTATACTTAACTATTATCATCTCTTTCACTTATTTTGTCCTAATTATTGCCACTTTAACAACCTTAATTAGTTGTTGACCCCTAATCTAACCTCCTTTTTTGAAGTGATAGAGACCCTCCATCATCTCTTAGTACTACACCTAATTTGTTATTATTATTTTTAAAAAATTTTGGAAAAAGCAAGAAAAAGCTAATATATATTGATGATTTCATAATTTTCATGTTGAAGATGAACATTGTTTGTGACATCTTCCTAATAGGGACAACTCCACCCATGTGGGAGTTCTTGTGGGGGGTTTTCTCCTCTCTCGCTATGCATTTGATATTTGAAATTTACTAATTCAATTGTTTTAAATTTACTATGTATTTGATATTTAAAATTTAAACAGTTTTGTATTAAGTAAAAAGACATAAAAAAAAAATAAGACCCTCTTTATTAAGATATTCTCGATCCATGCGCAAGCTCGGCCACTCCTAGTATAGGGCTCGACTAATTAATTTTAGTGTGAAAATTTGCTTAACTTAATTTCTATTTGATCATATAATTGCTAAGCTTTAAAAGTTAAAAGATATTTTTAGCTAGCATATTGTGACAATATGATTTGTTTTGGATCAAACTCGTATGATTATTTAGAATTTTGTTTACATTATTAAGAGTATCACTACACCTCATATGTAGCTTTTTTTTTTTCAATAATTAATTAAGAACGATATTATTCTAACACACTACAATCTCTCTTTGGATTAAGCTCCACATAATTTAACAAATCATGGGCTTATCTAAAGATTAACTATATGTCGCCCATATTATTGAGTCTTTAGGATCACTAAAGCCTACTTTTTTTTTTTTTTTTGATATATACGTCTTCAAAGCTAAGGATAAAAATAGTTAATCAGTCAGCAGATGGACAAGGGTGCTATGTTGGGCTTCACATCATCATCCCGTTATTTTCATAAACTATTAACTCTGATACTAATTATTAGATTAATACAATTTAAAAAAAAATAATTTTTGTTATAAAATGAATTCTAAATTTACTAGAATAAAATTAAAGATTAGCAAATACTGAGAATTGAGAGGAAGAGAAGGCAGAATGAAATTTTCGTGTATATCTTTTCTCTGTATTGTATTTGCCTTTAACCAAAGGCTGATATTTATAAGAGAGGTGGCCGTCATTTTGGCCAAGGGAATAATAAAATATTTCATCCACTTGGTGGACAAAACCAAGTGGATTAGGCACACTTTACAATTTGCATTCTCAACAGTCCCCAACCATTTTGCACTTAATAAAATTATTTTCAATCAAATTTATAAAGCCTTATTATATTTAAAATATAAATGTAAAAGTACAAGTAATTTATCACTCTGTCATAATCCTGTTATATAAATCAACGTTTGAATATAGAATTAAAGTTAGTGTACTCAGAAATGTGGTCTACTCATCAATGAAGTGAGTTAAGAATAATGAGATCTTCTATTCAATTCTCAGCAAAAAGAATAATACTAGATAC
>DF369169.1:1285-12743 GCA_000787875.1 Solanum virginianum
TCCTGGCCCATCTTATGATTCGATTTGGTTGTATTAGAGGTCTGTGGATAGTCTGTGAGTTGGGTCCTATCAGTAAGTCTTTGAATTATGTACCCATGTTGTGTATGTATGACTTAGCCACCTATCTGGACATCTGTACATATGCTATATTTGTTAGGCGGCAGGACCGCAGTGGTGACCTTGTCGGCCCGCTAATATATGTATGTCTATGTTTGTTATTCATCTGTTGATTCGCTGGACTTTTCTATTTCAGGTGGCTAGTCAGTATTACAGAGGAAACTCTGTCGAAATTTCTATAAATTCAAATTTACTTTTGTTTTCTGGCTTTGTATTTGCGTCAGGGTGCCCAACTCGGGCACTAATCACGGCCCATAGGGTTGGGTCGTAACACTCCTTTTTAATGAAATAATATCTTGGTCAACAATAAACTTGAATTAATCATAACATTGCACACTTAGTTTCTAGAATTGAATTTTTTTTTCTCCACTTGTAAATACATATTGTAATAGTAGAAGAAATATATTAGAAGTGTTATTTTGTGGACATAGCCCAAAAGTTTTGGGTGAACCATGTTAAATTTTCTGGTGTATATTTTGCTTTATTTATTCCTCCAAAATTTAATTGCTCACTCTGCTGCATGGGCTCCAATAGGAATAACTTTTTTGGACATTAACAATTAATGTCTATTCATTGCTTTGTTCACAGAAAAACTTTACAAAAAGAAAAATAGGAGTAAGCTTGTAACGCATTCACTAAAAAAATCCTGTGCTTTCATCTTCGAACAATCACATAACACAAAATAGATATTCATACATCAACAAGTCGAAATCAATCATGGGCAATAAATCATATATTAATACTAATCTATATTTATTCTATACTATGAGAACTCCTTTAGTTGAAAGTTAAATTACTATTTACCTATGTGTCATTTTTTTCAAACGACGTGGCACATACACAAAAGAGAAAAAAAAACTCAATAGTACTTCAATCATGTAACTCAATTGATTCCAAAGTACAAATTTTCCCAAAATCTACTGGAATTTCTTGCAGGTTACGGCATGTCTTCAAAACAAGGCATTTAAGATTTGGAAAGTTATCGCTGCTAGCTTCCCAATGCTCAGGATCTGCGTCATCTAGTAAAAACAACTTCAAGCTTTTGAAATTGTCTTTATCACTCAATCTCCATTCATATCTGAAGGCTCGACTATCTTTAAGTTTGAGCTCTTCAAGATTTGGCAACATCATAACAGTTGATCATATGTCTGCCTAACCACAATTACGACACCATTTTAAAGACAACCTCCTACGTGATGTTGGAAAAACAAATCTCTTGATGGGATCTGCCAAATAAAATGACCCTATAAGCTTGAATTAACACGTCGAGTTTTGTCAATCTAGACATATCTAATAGCTAACAGGGAGGCTTATTGATGTCCAAAAATATATGAATGATAAATCTCTTTAGATTAGGAATGACACAAATTAAAAGACTTCTTTTGTACACTTAGTGCAAGAAAGAACAAAAAATTCCTCTAGATTTGGCATCCCTATCTGTTCTAGGACTTGGTAAACAAGAGGGTCCCCTCGTACGTACATACCTCAAATTCTTCATCATCCATATATTCCAAGGTAAACACCTATAATAATCACAAATTAGAGTTTGCAAATTCTGAAGCTCTGAGATTGATTCAGGAATATCTCCTTCAAATTTAACTTAGAGATATCTCAAATGAAACAACTTCGTAATCACAAGTGGAGATGACTCAAATTATACATCTATATGGAAGATGGTCAATACCCTGAGAAGGTTGAAAGGAGAGAAAAATTCATTTATGTAAGCTTATCACAGTTAGGCACTTTCTCGAGAAGCCTAACACGGGGTTTAAAAGGTAGATCCAACTGAGAGAATAAGTGGATAGATCTGGCAATAAGGGGTAATAGCTTACACCAATCTTCAACTGAATAAGATTCAGTTTGTAAACTGAAATGATGAAAATTATGATGATTTATTGTGGGGTGAGTTCTCTGAACATGCATATGCTTTGTCATTTCAGCTTCTATCAAACAGAACTCACGCAATAGAACATGCATTCCACATTCTTTTATCTTACTATTGAATCTCCTTTTTATAGCTTGTACCAAATTTTTGCTAACAAGATCCTCCAAATAATGTTCTGCCACTTGCTCCAAACTTTTCCCATTTTCACAAGTCCTTATGAAACCTTTTGCGACCCATAATTGGATCAATCTCTGAGCATCAACCTAAAAATCCTCTGGGAAACTAATCATATAAAGGAAGCAAGGTTTGAGGCGATTAGGCAAATGGTGGTATCTCAAACCGAGCACTCCTAAGTATTTATTTGGATGCCTAGCAATGATTTCAGTTAAGTTTCGGGCAACATACTTCCAACCTTTTAATGTCCTGGCCACTTTAGAGAGATGTCCCGCAATCTGTTAGGACCCATATGTCCGGACCTGTATGTCCTTAACTGGATCGATTAGGGAAAGTTTGGGATTGAAAGTGGAACTTTGCAAAGTTGGGTTCTTGAAGAAAATTTAGTAGTGCCACATAAATCATGTTGGATTTCTATTGGTCCAAGTGTGTGGAGTGGACTTGACCAAGACTTGTCTTTATATATGTACGATAATTCCCTGTCTTCTTGTCCTTTCCATACTTACCCAAAAAGCAAGAGCAAGCTTAGAAAAACCAAAGAGAACCTCTCGGCCAAATCTCCATTTTTCATACCTGATGAGCTCGATGATCTCTCCCTTTTCCACAAAGTAATTGCTGCTGAAACCACTTTCCCTAAACACCTATCACGCAAGCTCCGTCTTGGATCCACTACTGTCCGACCACCCAAAATCGCATTTATGTTCTTGACGAATTCAGATTTACAATTTTCCCCAATTTGGGAAAAGTTCTTCAATGGTACCAAACCAGTAAATCCACATCTTTACAACATTTACATACACGCTGACCAATCTAGCAAGATTTCACCATTAGTGGGTGTTTTCAAAGATCGATTTATTCTGGCGAAGAGAACTCAACGTTTGTTGCCGACACTCATCTCCGCTGCCCGAAGACTACTTGCTCTTATCTCACAGCATTGTATACCTTTACACTCGTTTAATTATTTCTACAATTTTTTTAATTGATACCTAGAAATTGTCGAGGAAAATGGAGTTTCCTAGTTATATTGAGATTCTTGATGAATCTGATTGTTTATTGGACAATTTTTTTATTTGATACCTAGAAATTGTCGAGGAAAATGGAGTTTCCTAGTTATATTGAGATTCTTGATGAATCTGATTGTTTATTGGATGGGTATAATGCAAGAGGAAAGAATTTAATGGAATCTGATGTAAAATTTGAGGAATTTAAAGTTGGGTCACAGTTTTTTTTGTGTTATCAAGAAAGCATTCTTTAATGGTGATTAAGGATAGGAAGCTATAGAGAAAATTTAGAAAACCAGGTATAAATGATGAGTCTTGTTATCCAGAAGAGCATTATTTTCCAACTTTGTTATCAATGGAGGATCCAAATAGATTTACTAAGTATACATTGACAAATGATAATTAGACTGATTCATTTGGTGGTCATCCTTATACTTATCATCCTTCTGAAGTTTCTTCATAGCTGATTTATCATCTTAGAGAGTCAAATTCTACATATTCTTATATGTTTGCGAGGAAATTCTCAGCTAATTGCTTGAATCCTTTGATGGAAATGGCATATTCAATCATTTTCAAGGACTAAATCTTGTTTGTCCCATTACTTTGGACACCCCGAAGCATAAGTTGGATTGGGTTTGCGTTTGGATTGCATTGGAGGGCATTTGAGATATGTAAAATATTTTATTCTATGGCATGATTTTAGCTAATGATATAAGTTTTGTAAGATCCCTCTTCCTTGCAAATTTGGATTCAAACATGTCCAATGTTCGTTTCTTGGTATTCTTATAGAAATTAGTTATATTTTGACTCTTGTACAATCCGTAAGCATGATGAAAATCATCAAGTTTTCCAAATCTTGGTATTCTTATAGAAATTAGTTATATTTTGACTCTTGTACATTTAAAGTCCGCAAGTTGAAAAAGTATGGACAGTTTGATAAGTTTGAAAGAATATATTTTCTAATAATTTAGACGTGGAAAAAATGTTATAAGTCTCGAAAGATCCTGTATCCTTGCAAATCAAGCCTAAGTATGCCTTATGTTATGTCTAATTGTTCCAGGAATAGTTAGCTATGTCCTTCGCAAATTCATGTATGGTACGAGTTTGTAAGGCAACCAATTAGTTTGAAAGATGTTATGTCTAATTGTTCCAAAATTATAAACGTTTATCACTTTTAATGATTAGTTTGAAAGATGTTATGTCTAATTGTTCCAAAATTATAAACGTTTGTCACTTTTGATAGAAAATTCAAAGTACCTTGAAAATCATTTTAAGATGCTTCCTAGTAGTTTGGATGATCTAGGTACAATATGTTCCTTCTGATTTGGGCTGGTTCGGGTTTCCATCGGCCGTGGGACTCGCGACACCCTTTATGCAAATTTTGGTAAATTTAATAGAATTTAGAAACAAATATATTTTGATTCCAAATATGAATATTTTGCATATCTTTTGAACTCATGATGCTGGTTTTTATTGCATATGATTCTCACGACTCTACTCGTGCCTATTATGATCTCATTCATCGATTCTCAGGCCGGTTGTTGTCGTGCCTATTATATTATATATCTATATATTCTGAAGTTGGCTGGGTACGGCGGGGTCAGCTCGGCCCAAGGGTCGGCTCCGCTTAGATTGGTGATGTGGTGAGATTGGGCCTTTGGTTTGGTGGCATCATGCCACATTTACTATATGATTTGTGAGTTTTGGGACGCCGGCTTACTTATCCTATGTTTGTGATCTGTGTCAGAGATTTTGGAGATTCGAACTATCTGGTGTGATGTTGTGGTATGGCGTGAGTTTGGAGGTCGCCATTGTTCCTGTACGTTATGCATCAGTTTGACATTTTGAAAAAGAAAAAAATACTTTGATGTTCACATGTGAGTTTGACTTCTATACCTCTGTTTGGTTTATTATTCTTATTTATACCTTGTACTTCCACTTTACATATTCGATACGTATTTTGTACTGACCCCCATTTGCTTCGGGGGCTGCGTTTCATGCCCGCAGGTACCAACATACAGAGTAGTGAGCTACCAACTTAGGATCTTTGACTGCCTTTTGAAGTGCTCCTTTTGCTTCGGAGCAAACTGTTAGTATATAAACTTATTTCTCTATTTTGTATTTATACATACGCGAGGGTACAAAGGGGCCCTATCCAGTCCTATGATTCAGTCTGTTTGTATAGAGGTCTGTAGACGCCTATGCGTATGGGTTATAGCAGTTTGTATGACTATGTATGTATGTTATGTATGTTGGACGGTTTAACCGCAGCGGTGACCTTGTCGGCCCGTACGTATATATATATATGTTTATATATATATATATATATATATATATATATATATATATATCAGCGGTGACCTTGTCGGCCCGTACGTATATATATATATGTTTTATGCTGGGATTCTTCTTAATGCAGGGCTTGGGTAGTCAATAAAATAAAGGAAACTCTGCTGAAATTTCTATAAAATAAGATATCGGTTGGAGTTATAATCTGGTTTGTGTTTGTGTCTGGGTGCCCCAATCGGGCCCTAGTCACGGCCCATGGGGTTGGGTTGTGATAGAAGTGGTATCAGAGCGGTTAGTCCTCGGGGTATGAATAGTTTGGTACAAATAACGCTTTATCTCCAATTGTTAACTAGACTCATGTTTCTCCCTTGGAACCCTTTTGTAAATATGTATTAGTTCGACTCTTACATTCTTGAACTTACAAGTTGGAGAAAGTAGTTGATCTTGTAATCAAGGTTGAGACATATTAGCCCTATGGTAATCCATTTACATTTTAATGTATATGCCCTTAAGATTTAGTATGCTTATAAGGTTAAAAGAAATTTGGTAAATTTGATACTTAAAGGTTGTAAGTTGACAGTTTGATGCCTAAAGTTTGATAAGTTTGTCAACCATGAAAGTTTGACAAATTTGTAAATTGTAAAAGTTGGATAAGTTTGAACCAACATATGTCCTTAACACTTTGAAAGCATAAAGAATGGTAATTTTAATAAATGGCCTTGGAAACTATTCAGAAGCATTTCATAGTAGTTTGTAGGATTTAAATTAAGTATGTTTCTTCTAAATTGCTGCCACACCTATTACTTGAAGTTTGACAATTCTAAAAAAAGAATTTAAGGCAAGCTGTATATCATTTCTCGATATGAACAAATTACTACTATTCTGGAATCCTTAACAGTAATATGTTAAGTGCGCACATGGATATTTTACTAATTCTTTTAGAATATTTGATAAATACTATTTGGATTTTCAGAAATGAATATTTTACTACTCTGTTGGGATCTTTAAAAATGATTTTGTGTATATCATCCTCACGACTCTACTCGTGCCTATTATGACTTCATTCACCGGTTCCCGGGCCGATTATTATCATGCGTATTATATTATGTATATATATATTCCGAAGTAGGTTGGATAAAGCGGGTCAGTTTGCCCATGGGCCGGCTTGGCTTAGTTTGGAGCCATAAGTAAAAGCCAATTGTGAACATGTTTCCAGTTTTTGATGGTGGAGCAAGCCTTCTTAGTTTTAGAAGAAAAATAATGACATGGGTTACTCCACAGGTTGCTGATGTAGTAGAACTTTTTATTTACCTTGGCGAGCCTTGTCATGTTTGTCAGCTACTTCTCACTGTTGCACATGGTTCTGATGATTCAACATTCCCATCAATAGTTGATGTCAGGACGGGGCATTATCTGGAGGGACTTAAACTTGTTCTGGAGGGAGCTTCTATACCACAGTGTACAAATGGGACAAATATTTTAATTCCATTGTCGGGACCAATTAGTGCAGAGGACATGGCTATCACTGGTGCAGGTGCTCGCCTTCATGCCCAAGATTCATCAATCCTTCCAATATTGTATGATTTTGAGGAGCTTGAAGGAGAAGTGGATTTTCTTACTCATATTGTTGCACTCACGTTTTATCCTGTCGCGGATGGTGGAGGCCCTATAACTCTTGGAGGGATTGAGATACTTTGGAGTGTGTCTTCCATGGAGGTTCATATTGAAACATGAAGGCTCTGGCTCTGGATTTTCTAAACAAGCAGAAACCCATCATGATGTTACTAACCCTTTTCTGATCGAACCTGGGGAAAATCCTTTCGCTTCTTCTTTAACCACTGGTACACACGTAAACTCATCTGCTAACTCATGGGTAGACCTTTTAACGGGTGAAACCAGAATTTCAGATTCTCACACCCAGGCAGCAACGGAAACTGTCTTCCATAACGGAGATGACTTGCTTGACTTCTTGGATGGTGCTTTTGTCCAACAACCAAAAGGAGCTAACCTTTTTTTTTTTGCAACAACACATCTAAAGGGCCTACTGACAATAGCACACCATGCTATTTAAATTGCTTCAAACTTCTTGTGGGACCCCAAATGGAGAGAAAGCTAAGTTACATGGCAGCTATGAAATTTGAAATTAAATGCTTTCGTCTGAACTTCTCTGCTGCTGAAAGGGATAGGGAATTGTTGTCAATTGGTGTTGATCCTGCCATTATAAATCCAATCTACTTCTTGGCAATTCTCGTATGGGAGGACTCTGTAGGGTAGCAAATGTCCTTGCTTTACTTGGACAGGCTTCTCTTGAGGATAAAATTACTGCTTCCATTGGTCTTGAGATTGTCGATGATAGCACTGTAGATTTCTGGAATATAGCAAGAATTGAGGAGAGATGTTTTGATGGGGTATGTCAAGTTCATGATGAAGATGGCCCTATATTGAATGTGCATTCGGTTTCATCAACTTCAGATGCTGCATAGGCCTCTTTTGTGTGTTCTGAATGTGAGAGAAAAGTTTTTGTAATGTTTGTTGTGTAGGGAAAGGATCTCTTTTACTTGCTATGTTTAACTCTAAGGAGGTTCCTAGCTACAATGGTGTGAGCAGCCAAGGGGCAGCAATCTATGCAAACTCAGTTGATTTATCCTCAAACCATTCCATGACACTTGATGGTGTTATTTGCAAAGCCTGTTGCACTGATGTTGTGCTTGAGCCTTTAATCCTTGACTATATTAGGGTTTTGGTTGGCCAGAGGAGAAAAGCACGTGTAGATAGTGCTTCTCAAAAAGCTGTAGACCATAGATCAGATTTACTTTGGGGAATTGTCAATCCACACCAACTGCGTATGCGGAATTGCTTAATGGAGTGGAATCATTTGCTGAGTTTCCTTTTGCAAGCTTTTTGCACCTTTTGAAATGGCAGCAGGATTCATTCTGGAGAGCTCCCCCAAGTACTTCCTCTGTTGAATTTGTCATTGTCCTTGGTGACTTATCTGATGTTTGTGGTGTTGTTCCTCTAGTTAGCCCTTATGGCTACTCGATAACAGATGCCCCTATTGTTCAGATTTGGGCAAGCAGTAAAGTACACAAGGAAGAAAGATCATGTGTGGGGAAATGAGATATGAGATTTTTTGGTCACCTCTTCCTCTGAGCTTTATGGATAAGAGAAATCTTCTGAAGTGCCTAGACATGTAAAAGTTTCTTTTCATAATCCTGTTCGATGCCGCATTATTTGGATAAGGTTGCATCTACAAAAGTTGGCTCGAGTTCTGTAAATTTTGAGAAAGACTTTAGGCAATTCTCCTTAGAGGAGGGGAACCCATTTGCGGAGCCTGTGAGACGTGCTTTCTTTGGAGGACCAGTTTAAAGTGACCCATGTCTTCATGCTAAAAGAATCTTGGTGGTTGGAAGCCCATTGAGGAAAGATGTAGGGACACTAGGTCAAGGCTCTGACCAGATAAATACAAGCAATTTGCTGGATAAAGGTCCTCCACTAAACAGATTCAAGGTGAAGCAAATAGGTCAAGGCTCTGACCAGATAAATACAAACAATTTGCTAGATAAAGGTCCTTCACTAAACAGATTCGTGTTCCAATTGAGGTTGAGAGGCTAACTGATAACGACCTTGTTTTAGAATAGTTTCTACCACCCCCCCAGAGTTTAACCTATGCTGACAGGTTTTCGTCTTGATGGTTTTAGTGCAATAACACCTCGAGTCACCCATTCACCACCAGCACATGTGCATCCATGGGATGTTTCTTCTTGTATATTAGAGGATAGATTCATATGTCCAACTGTATTGTATATTCAAGTGTCTACAGGAAATTCAATCTTTTGCTAGACCTTGTTGCTTGATAAGAAAATTGTGAGCGTTAAATGTATTAAAGTGATAATTGAAAAAGGAAACTCCCCCTAAGTTGTTCACGTAACTCGTAAGGCCGGTTTAACATTAGGACGGGGCATTATCTGGGGGGACTATTAAAGTGATAATTGAAAAAGGAAACTCCCCCTAAGTTGTTCACGTAACTCGTAAGGCCGGTTTAACATTCGAGGATGAATGTTCTAAGGGGGGAGGATGTTAGGACCTGTATGTCCTTAATTGGATCGATTAGAGAAAGTTTGGGACTGAAAGTGGAACTTTGCAAAGTTGGGTTCTTGAAGACAATTTAGTAGTGCCACTTAAAATGGTGTTGGATTTCTATTGGTCCAAGTGTGTGGAGTGGACTTGACCAAGACTTGTCTTTATATATGTAAGATAATTCCCTGTCTTCTTATCCTTTCCATACTTACCCAAAAAGCAAGAGCAAGCTTAGAAAAACCAAAGAGAACCACTCGTCCAAATCTCCATTTTTCATACCTGATGAACTTGACGATCTCTCCCTTTTCCACAAAGCAATTGCTGCTGAAACCACTTTCCCTAAACACCTATCACACAAGCTCCGTCTTGGATCCACTACTGTCCGACCACCCAAAATTGCATTTATGTTCTTGACGAATTCAGATTTACAGTTTTCCCCAATTTGGGAAAAGTTCTTCAATGGTACCAAACTAGTAAATCCACATCTTTACAACATTTACATACACGCTGACCCATCTATCAAGATTTCACCATTAGTGGGTGTTTTCAGAGATCGATTTATTCTGGCGAAGAGAACTCAACATTTGTCGCCGACCCTCATCTCCGCTGCCCGGAGACTACTTGCTCTTATCTCACAGCATTGTATACCTTTACACTCGTTTAATTATTTCTATAATTTTTTTATTTGATACCCAGAAATTGTAAAGGAAAATGGAGTTTCCTAGTTATATTGAGATTCTTGATGAATCTGATTGTTTATTGGATGGGTATAATGCAAGAGGGAAGAATTTAATGGAACCTGAGGTGAAATTTGAGGAATTTAAAGTTGGGTCACAGTTTTTTTTTTGTTTTATCAAGAAAGCATTCTTTAATGGTGATTAAGGATAGGAAGCTATGGAGGAAATTTAGAAAACTAGGTATAAATGGTACATATTCTTATATGTTTGCAATGAAATTCTTAGCTGATTGCTTGAATCCTTGGACACCCTGAAGCATAAGTTTAATTGGGTTTACGTTTGGATTGCATTGAAGGGCGTTTGAGGTATGTAAAACATTTTATTCTATGGCATGATTTTAGCTAATGCTATAAGTTTCGTAAGATCCCTCTTCCTTACAAATTTGGGTTCAAACATGTCCTATGTTCGTTTCTTGGCATTCTTATAGAAATTAGTTATATTTTGACTCTTGTGCATTTAAAGTCCGCAAGTTGAAAAAGTATGGACAGTTTGATACGTTTGAAAGAATATATTTTCTAATACTTTAGACGTGAAAAAAATGTTATAAGTCTCGAAAGACCCCGTGTCCTTGCAAATCAAGCCTAAGTATGCCTTATGTTATGTCTAATTGTTCCAGGAATAGTTAGCTATGTCCTTCGCAAATTCATATATGGTACGAGTTTGTAAGGCAACCAATTAGTTTGAAAGATGTTATGTCTAATTTTTCCAAAATTATAAATGTTTATCATATGGTACGAGTTTGTAAGGCAACCGATTAGTTTGAAAGATGTTATGTCTAATTTTTCCAAAATTATAAATGTTTATCACTTTTGATAGAAAATTCAAAGTACCTTGAAAATCATTTTAAGATGCTTCCTAGTAGTTTGCATGATCTAGGTAAAATATGTTCCTTCTAATTCGGGCTGGTTCGAGTTTCTATCGGCCGTAGGACCTGCGACACCCTTCATGCAAATTTTGGTAAATTTAATAGAATTTAGAAAAAAATATTATTTTGATTCCAAATATGAATATTTTGCATATCTTTTTAACTCATGATGCTGGTTTTTATTGCATAGGATTCGCACGACTCTGCTCGTGCCTATTATGATCTCATTCACCGGTTCCCAAGCCGATTGTTGTCATGCATATTATACTATATATCTATATATTCCGAAGTTGACTGGGTATGGCGGGATCGG
>DF369166.1:0-14938 GCA_000787875.1 Solanum virginianum
ACCAAGCTCCAGGTTGCTTCGGAGCTTTGCGTGTCTAGAGCTTATATTTTGGTATTGTACAGTTAGTCGAGCCGGGGCCTGTCCCAACCTTTATCAGATATTTCTCCTTATCTAGAGGCTTTGTAGACTATGTAAATTAAAGTGTGGTCATATCTCGTACTTTAGACAACGTGGCCCCAACAGCCTAGTCATATGCATTTTGTTTTGGCTTGTTATTACTGTTTACTTTCTTAAAGACATGTAGAATGTAGGAATCCCTTATAATATGTATAGAAAGCATATAGATATAGGTTGGTTCTCCCGAGCCTTATCGGCAACAGGTGCCAGTCCGCCTTAATGGGACTTTGGGTGTGACATCAACAGCTGCCTGCTTCAGCTGCTTTGTAGTCTCGTAAGCAGGCAACTGTCCATTGACGTGTCTGCTTCAACTACTCGATTTTAAATTTTTTTAAAGCAGTTAAAGCAGATAGTTGTTGGATGACATGTTTGCTTCAGCTAGTTGCTCAAGCAAGCAGTGTTCATTAACGTGTCTGCTTCAGCTATCAGATTTTAAAAATTTTTATTATTGAAATTAATCTATCGATATAATTAGCAAGCTACATAAAAATTAAAAAACAGTTGAATTAGGCAGCTGTTAGACGACATGTCTTCTTCAGCTACTTGCTCAAGGAGGCAAATGCCCATTGACGTGCCTGCTTCAGCTACCTGATTTTAAAAAAATTTAAAATAGTTAAAGTAGACAACTGTTGGATGACATGCCTACTTCAGCTGCTTGCTCAAGCAGGCAGCTACCCACTGATGTGTATGCCTCAGCTACCGAATTTTAAAATTTTTGATTATTGAAATAATCTATCATCATAATTAGGAAGCTACATAAAAATTATCATGAATCTAGATAAGTATAAAAAATATACTACAAATCATGATATTTGTCTACTTCGTCTGCTTGTTTAAGGGGGATGGAAGAAATAACATGTATTATTTAATTAGAAAGCTACAATAAAAATTACCATTAATCTAGATTAGTACAAAAAATACTATAAATTAATCTATCGACGTCACACAAAAAGTGACAAAAAAGAAATAGCATGTATTTATTTAATTGAAAAATTACGTAAAATTACCATAAATTTACATAATTAACAATAGTAACATATCTATATATGAAAATTAAATAACAAACTATTAAAAAACTAAATTTTATCAATACCACATAAATTTGGACAAGAGGAATAACATATTTTATTTAAAAATTACGTAAAACAAATACACTATAATTCACAATAATTAATAATTTAAAATATTAAAAAATCATACTAAAATTTAATTGGCTTTCTAAATTCTATAATTGAGATACAAAAATAACAAATATTGGGTCAACACTGGCATGAGCGCTGACATCTAGTTTCTCTTATATAGAGAAGGCTACAAAGCAGCTGAAGCAGATATGTCGTCCAACAGCTACCTATTTCAGTTGCTTTGTAGCCTTCTCTATATAAGAGAAATTAAGCAAGCAGCTGAAGCAAACATATATATATATATATAATCATAGATGGATGATAATTATGCATATTCTGATAAATGTTATGAATTCATTAATTGATATAAACACTTGACATAATTGTTATCCTGATTATTTTGTTTCTACATTCTATTATTGTAAAGTTATGATTTTAATTTATTTATTAAGAAAAGATGATGATATTTTGAAGCAAAGAAAAAAAATGTTATCTCTGTCCCATATTATAAGGACATCTTTGTATAAATATTTATCACATATTATATGGGCACTTACTAAATTAGGATAGAATTAATTATTTTTTTCATTTTATCCCACTATTAATTAATATATTAATAATTTTTTCTAACTTAATTTAATATACATTGATATAAATGAAGGATAAAATGGTAAGGTCTACTAATGTAGTAATAATTTCTTAATAACTGTCTAAAAATGAAAAGTGTCCTTATAATATAGGATGGAGATAATACTAAACAAAAGAAATTACAAAATATCATGTGAAAATGTTAGGGGTCTGGCATGGGAATAAGATACAATAATTTCTTAATAAAATAATAAAATTATTTTTATTTATCCCACCATTTATATTAAAATAATAAAATTAGTTATTGATGTCTATGACATGATAACTAATTTTATGAAATATATTTTTTTAAATCTCATCTCCATATCAAATCATCCACTTACAATTTAGGATTAACAAGCAACATAGTTTTGATTATTAAAAAAAAGGATTAAAAATACCTGTGAACTATTTGAACTATAAGAAAAAAACATTCCTCTATTAGGTTTTGACTCAAAAGTACTTCTTCGTAAAAATTTTGACTCAAAAATATTCTCAATTAGATTTTGGCCTAATAAATGTCTCTCTTCCTAATATAAATGAAAAAGGGCTAAAAATATCCCTTAACTATTAGAAGTAGAGCAAAAATATCATTGTTAATTTTTGGCTAAAAAATGCCCCCTCCATTAAAATTTTAAAATTATTATTTAAAATATCCCCCTTCCAATAAAATTCAATCCCAACACATCTTCAAATCAATTTTTGTTAGATTTAGTCCAAATTCATACTATATTAAAAATAATAGTTTTTGCTTATAATTGCAATTGAATTTTCTCTTGAAAATGATAACTTTTGTTGATCGTGTTGCATTATTAACATGAGTACAACAATTTCTATATAAGATTATGATAACTTATGTTGATCGTGCTACATTGCTAACATGAGTACAATAATCTCTATACAAGATTCATAGGTTTCAGAAAATTTGCAGAGTTGGATCCTATTGAACCCGAGAAATTGATTCAAGGAGGAGGCAATGATTATAACGAGGATGAATTAGTGTTATCATTCAGAAATGACTTTTTGAGACATTTGCAAGTGAAATCACAGTTCCTTTCGATATGAAAAGGCTAGTCTCAAATCTTATATTCAAGGAGAAAACCTCTTGAGTCCCTAAATGGGGTTCCACGTGGATCGATCATATGGTTCTTTTTACCGACATAGCATGCATGGTGTCATTTTCATTAAAGAGAAGGTTTTTCTTTTGGTAAAATTTTAAGGAAGGGGTACTTTTGAACAATATTAATCAAGGGGTATTTTTGTTCCAATCTGATAGTTCAGAGGTATCTTTGATCCTTTTTCGTTTCTGTCAGAGAAAGGGGTAATTTTCTAGCAAAAAATTTAATTGATGAATATTTTGAGCCAAAAACTAATAGAGACATATTTTTACTCCATTTTAAAATAGTTCATGACATTTTGGAACCTTCTTCGGAAAAAAAACACATGAGAACATGAATAGTTTAGGTTTAGTTTTTCTAGGCATAATACATAAATTAGCTCTTTAACTTGGTTTCAAATCACAAGTTGAACCTCCAACTTTAAAAATGGTCAAATATGCACTCCAACTAACCCATTTTTAATCATTTAAACACACTCGTCCAGAAGCCAAACACGTGAAACACAAACTCGATGACGTGTAATTTATATCCAATCCCGCGATGTCATGTCACTAAAATTATTTCATTTATTTATAATTTTGAAAAAAGAAAAGCAAACAAAATATTTGTGGTTGGTCAAAATAAATTTATTTTACAAAAAATTTAAATTTTGTAAGTTTTATTTTTTTTTATTGCACCTCAAGTCCTCATCCCAGCTCCCCAGCCCCTCCCCCTCCCTCACCACCCCATACCAAAAAAAATTATTTTTATGAAAAATTTGAATTCTAAAAATTTTAATGTTTCTACTCCTCCTCGGACGCCCCAGCCATCCACACCCCCACCCCAATACAAAAAAATTAAATTTTATTTTACGAAAAATTTAAATTTTGTAAATTTTAATATTTTACTCCACCTTGGGGCCCCAGCCTCACCCCATCCCATACAAAAAAAAATAATAAAAAATTTTCCTTTGCAAAACTTTTAACTTTTTACTCTACCCTAGCCCAATGTCCTACCCCTATGCCCACCTTCCAAAACAAAATTTAAATATTTATTTTAAAAGAATATTTCAAATTATGAAATATTTTCATATCAAAAACTAGAAGAAAAAAAAAACTCTTGAAGATTAGTGATAGAAAGAAGAAGAAAAATAATATTTTTAATTGAAATATAAGGATATATATGAAGGTAAAATAGTCATTTCAATCTTTTTCTTTAATTATTTTGTGCCTAAAAAAGGGATTTGACGCACTTAAATTTCATCTAGTTCATGTGTTTTGCCAGCTAGAGTGGGTGTATTCAAATGATTAAGAATGAGTTAGTTGAAGTGTCTTTTATACGTTTTGAAAGTTAAAGGTCCAATTTATAATTTGAAGCAAAATTAAAAGTTAATTCATATATTATGCCTTTTTTCCAAGTAATATATTGAACATAAAATCGCATGTGATGAAATGCACAAGAAAGAATAATCAGGAATCAAAAATACTTTGATCTAAGGCTGATTTTCATTTGAGGGTCAGACATCTTTGGACCCATTTGTGAATAATGAGCTGGATCTGACTTCTGACAGATTTGCAACACATACAATATGCAAAATCCTATTCAAGAACAGCAACTGTTACAAAAAATAATAATTTTTTTTAATGATTTGAGTTCAGATTTGATGACCCATTAAGGAAAAACTGATGATTTTTAGATTTCCATGAAGAAAAGAAGGAGGAGGAAAAAAAAAAAAGAAAGGTTTAAGTTTTAATCATGGTTTTCTCTAAAGATAATTTGACAGGTATCATTTTGGCTCTTCTTTCAAGTGTGTTCATAGGGACAAGTTTTATTATCAAGAAAAAAGGCCTTAGAAGAGCTGCTGTAGTCTCTGGTGTTAGAGCTGGTATGTGGGGTTCTCTAAAGTTTTCATCTTTTCATCTTCTTGTAGCTTGTTCTGTTGTATGAATCTGGTTTGAGTTTTTCTTGGGTTTGTTTTGTAGGTGTTGGTGGGTATTCATATCTAATGGAGCCCCTCTGGTGGGTTGGAATGATCACAAGTAAGTTTTCCCCCTTTTTGTTTTTGAGTCCCTGTGGGTAAGGTCTGCGGACACAGTATCTCCCTATTATCTAATGGAGCCCCTCTGGTGGATTGGAATGATCACAAGTAAGTTTTCCCCCTTTTTGTTTTTGAGTCCCTGTGGGTAAGGTCTGCGGACACAGTATCTCCCTATATCCCACTTGTGGTATTGCACTGTGTATGTTGTTGTTATTGTTTGTTTTCTGTTTTCCTATATCTTTAATTACAACATTTGTTTGTGTTTCAATGTTTGATAAAGTCCTGCTGCTAGAATGGACTGGTAGAAGTGTATATTTGAATAGAATTTGTTGATAATTTGATCTAGGAAGTTGAATTCAATGATTGATTGGTGCTTCTGATTTGTTTCATGAGTTTCGCCCAACAAAAATAAGGTGTGGCCTAGGTCTAGTGCTTTCTTTCTTGGCCATTGGCTGACCGCCCATAGAATTTTCTTGTTTTTTTATCTTTGCTTTTCATAGTGATAGTCGGAGAGATTGCGAATTTTGTGGCATATGCTTTTGCTCCAGCGGTTCTTGTCACCCCTCTGGGTGCATTGAGTATTATTGTCAGGTGTGTAATCTTGTAATAGTGTGTATCATTGTTTATGGTAAGAGTTGAGACATGCTTCTGGCTGCCTAACCTGTTTTATGGCCAAAAACTCTTGTAGTGCTGTATTGGCTCAGATTATTTTGAAGGAAAAGTTGCATCCACTTGGAATTTTGGGTTGTGTGCTGTGCATTGCTGGTTCTGTCGTGATAGTTGTTCACGCACCACAGGAGCATCCTATCACTTCTGTCAAAGAAATATGGTATATGGCAACTCAGAAAGGTGATATGTCTCCATTATGACCAAATCCTCTTGGACCATCTACACTCTCTAACTTCATTTCCCTTTCTATTCCAGCATTTTTGCTCTACATGGGATCGGTGATTGTCTTGGTTTTCATTCTTGTATTCTACTTTGCTCCTCAATGTGGACACTCAAATGTCCTTGTTTTCACTGGAATCTGCTCATTGATGGGATCTCTCTCGGTAAAACTTTGAATCGAATTTTCTTGCCTTGTGGTCTATCATATAAATGCATAACTACCAAAAATCTTCTGTTTGTCAGTAACTAAAAACTCTGTAATTGTTTGCATAGGTGCATTAGAATTTATGCCCCTCTGTTTTTGTTTATTGTGCAGGTTATGAGTGTTAAAGCCCTTGGTACTTCACTCAAGTTAACTGTTGAGGGAAAAAACCAGCTGATCTATCCAGAAACATGGGTTTTTATGTTTGTTGTGGCAGTTTGTGTCGTTACACAGATGAACTACCTCAATAAGGTGAGTAGCTGCTATTTTAACCATTTTTAATGGAACACATTTTGTTATGAATCCACTTTTTAAATTGAACTGTGAGTAGCTGCTATTTTAACCATTTTTAATGGAACACATTTTGTTATGAATCCACTTTTTAAATTGAACTGTTAATTCATCCTTTGAAATTCTAAGAACGCCGTAAAATTTTCTGATAAAAAAGCTGGCATGCTCTCTTTCTTTAAATTTCTTGTTTCCTTCATTTCTGCCCATCGTTTCTTGAGAAGGTCCTTTTTGACCTCCACTCCTTTTATCATGGATCTTGTGTTGTTCCTATTTATTCATTTGTACAAGAACTAGGATACAAAGTGGAAATTATAACACTACATGGAGTTAGGTAAGCATTTTGAGCAAATAGTCGTGTTAGTGCTTACTGATATTTTACTGATGAAAATATCAACAATACTAAGAGAAAGAATCTGTCATTAATGTGATCCTTGCTCTAGGCCTGGTTCATCAAGTTTTGGCTCAATTTTTTTCTATTTACATTTATTTGGTATGTCCTCAGGTGGGGTTAGGGGCAGGGGTGCCAAAGGAGCCGCTAGGCTGAGAGTTGGAGACTCTGGTCGATTACTTACTTTTTAGGAAGTGTGATAGAAGCCTATGTAAGGACTATAAAGTAATCCCAAGTGAGTATCTTACAACCCAACGTAAGTTCTTGACAGTTAATTTAAAGATTAAGAGGAAGAGGAAGAAGAGGTCTTTGTATGACCTAGAATGGATCAAATGAGGTGGCTTGACTGCTATCTGAGCTCTAAGATGAGGAGAAATTGATGGTGATGAAGGCTTTGGAGAAGTGAGATGCAAACAATATGTGAGATATGAATACTAATTGCGTTAGGGATGTAGCTAGAGAGGTGTTAGGGTCTTGAAAGGTAACACCGGTAGACATCTAGGGATTGGTGGTGGGAGTGGAGCGGTCCCAGCGAAAGTGGAAGCCAAAGAGTAAAGACAAGGAAAAAATAAGAGAAATAAGGAGAGGTATAAGGCCGCGAAGAAGGAAGCAAAGTTAACGATTACAATGGCTAAAATGAAAGGTTTTGAACAACTGTACAAAGAACTATAAGATAAAAATGGGGATGAGAAGTTGTATAGGCTTGCTAAGGCGAGAGAGAGGACCCGAGATCAGGACCAAGTGAAGTGCATAAAAACCGAGGAAGACAAAATATTGACGGAAGAGGCACACATTAGACAGAAATGTCAGCCATTCTTCCATAAACTTTTGGATTAAGAGAGGGACATGAATATTATGTTGTGTGATTTAGAACACTCTAATATTTATCAAGATTTTGGGTATTGTAGGAGCATAAAATTTGAGGAGATTATTTGTAAGATGAGTAAGGGGAGGGTGACCAAAGCAGGCGAGTTTCTGGTGAAACTTTGGAATAGCGATGGAAAAACAAGAATGGAGTGGCTAGTTGGGTTGCTTAACGTCATTTTTAGGGCATAAAAATGCTTGAATAATGGAGGTGGAGTACAATGATTCATTGTACAATGATAAGGGTGATATTTAGAGTAGCAGGCTAATAGGTTAGTAGGGTTAGGTAGATGTCTGGCCTTGGGGTATAGTAGGGTAGTGGGATTAGTCGTGCTTTTATATCCTATGTTGTCATTATATGTCATATATATGTTGATTTTATCATATTTACACACTATCATGTGCTTTTCGTTGTTAGTCGTTCTTTATGTTTCCTTTTCTTTTCCTTTCCCTTTTTTCCATATCTAGTTTATTCTGCTTATGGGCTTTTGAGACGAGGGTTCCCAGGAATTTTCCGAAATTTGAACCAAAAGTGGCCAATTGGAATATTTTATTAGGAGTTGAGGTGTGCAGCAGATTTCCCAGGAAACAACCTCTCCACCTTGTGAGGTAATGGTAAGGTCTGCGTACATTCTACCTTCCCCAGACCCTACTTGTGGGATTCCACGGGGTATGTTGTTGTTGCTGTTGTTGTTGTATGGTATCAAGTTGTTAGCCATACTATAGAAGTTTGAGAAAGGGTGGAGATGAGGGTGAGGAAGGGTGTGCTTACTACCGAGAACCAATTTGGATTTATGTTAGGGAATTTAACCACATAAGTTATTCATCTCGTAAGGAGATTGGTTGAGTAGAGAGGAAGAGGTACTTACATATGGTGTTTATCATCCTAGAAAAAGCATATGATAAAGTCTTAGGGGGAGATCTATGGAGATGTTTGAGGTTAGAGTTGTTCCCCTAGCTTATATTAGGGGAAACAAGGACATGTAAAATGGAGTCAAGAATCGGGCAAGGACAGTGGGAGGAGACTTGGAGCACTTTTCAGTCGTGATGGAGTTGCACCAGGGATCATCTCTTAGCCCATTCTTGTTTTCCTTGGTGATGGATGAATTGATGTGGCATATCCAAACCTAGATGCCATGGTGTATGTTATTTGTTGTTGGCATAGTATTGATTGACCAGATCTGAGGCGGAGTTAATGATAGACTGGAGATTCAGAGACAAACCCTGGAGTCTAGAGAATTCAAGTTAAGTAGGACTAAAAACATAGTACTTGGAGCAAGTTCAATGAGGTAATCCATGAGGCAGATGTGAAAGTGGGGAATGATATATAAGTCATCTCCGAAAGAGGAAGTTTCAAGTATCTTAAGTCTATAATCCAAGGAAATGGGGAGACTGATGATGATGCTACACATCATACTGGAGTGGGGCGGATGAAATAAAGGCTTGAATGTGGTGTCTTGTGTGATAAGAGTGTGTCACCAAGTAGTAAGTTTTATAAATTGGTTTGTATGGGGAGGAGTGTTGGTGAATCAAGAATCGCATGTCCAAAAGATGGAAGTTATGAAAATGAGGATATTGAGATGGATATATAGGCATACTGATAGAGATAGGATTAGGAACAAAGATATTCGGGAAAATATGGGAGTGACCTCCGTGGTGGACAAGATAAGGCAAGCGATTTTGAGATGGTTTGAATACGTGAAGAGGAGATACACAGATGCCTGGTTGAAGAAATCTGAGAGGTTCGATGAGAGGTAGAGGTAGGTCGAAGAAGTATTCGGAGATGTGATCCAATTGGACATAGCACACCTACAGCTTCCCGAGAACATGACCTTAGATGGGAGCATATGGAAGTCCAGGATCCGGGTAAAAGGTTAGTAAGTAGTTGAGCGTTATGTTGTTTTCTTTATCCATTTTATTATTATCATTCTCCTACTATCTTATTCTTTGATTTTATTATTATTTGCTTCTTTTGATTCAGTTGTCATTATTTGTTGTTGCTACTATTTTTTTCTTCCTTGTTTTCAAGTTTCAACACGACTTCTTCACTACTGTATTTCCTTTTCATGCTTGATTTGATATGCTTTACTTGAATTGAAGATCTTTCAGAAACCGCCTCTCAACCTCCACAAGGTAGAGGTAAGGCTCGGTACATACCAAACCCCCCACTCCAAACCCTACTTGTGGGATTACACTGCATATATTATTGGATTTACGTTTATATGGTATTAGATTTAGTTTCGTGAGAATATTTCTGTTCGCCTGATCTTTCCCCCCATAACTTCCTAATTTCTCAAGCCTAAAGGAAGTTCTAAGTATGTCCTGAGTAATGTTTTTTCTTAATTTGAAGTCTTTCTTTTTTGTATATTAGTCTCATCTTGATTCATCTTGATCCATCTTGATCATCATGGAAAGAATGAATTGGCCACTTATGACACTTCCTTTTCAATCTGGTTGATATATAAGACACTTAATTCCTTTTCAATCTGGGTGATATATAAGTTTTATGCAAATCTTTGCTGCCTCTTTCATTAGTATGTGCAGGAAAGAGCGATGAAACTTCTCTACTATTCAATTTTTTTTTTTTGGTCTCCCTTTATTGTGGTTTTTTCTTTTTCAATGAAGCAACAGTTTATTGGTGTTGTGGGGTAAACACCCTATACAAGAAGTATACGAAAAACTAGTTTACCGACAGGAAAATGTGATCTTCAGCTATACTAACAGTAACCTCATGGGTGCTCCAAAAGTTAATCAAAAACAGAAGGCATGTCTAATCTGTACAAAGCCATATTCTGCACTGCCAAAAGCTCTCGTTTATTGTGTTGTTATTTATCAGTAGACTATTTACTGTGCTATATATTCACTTATGTGGCTTTCTTGATTGCCTCTATGTCGGGCAAATTTGGTTAGTTAATATGTGTATTCGCAATAATCTCATTTCTTTTGAATAAGAAGGGGAGATATCCTTATCTCCCTCCCACCAAGGCAGGAAATTAACAAACGAGAAATCTAGTAAGCGGCATCAAGCAGAAAATGATTTTCCTCCAAGAATTTAGTTCAGGAGACAAGTGGAATATCTCATTTTTGCACAAAAGGGTTATAAAAATCCACGAGAAGCAAATTGGCGTATTGTATGTGCCAATTGCCATTTAGCTATTGTCAGCACCGGTTTAGCTTACGATGTGTTTTGAAGCCTGCGGCCGAGCGAGTATTTTACAGAAAGCCGACAAGGAATTCCATTAATAAGTGGCCATTTTGATCCTTCGTTTTAGGAGGCCCTAATGCAAGGAACTCTAATTTCCTACATAGCAAGCATGAGAGATAGACTTTCTCAAGAAGTTTATGCTTTCCGATTATTGCTAATGATGAATAGAACCAAATATACTATTATTTTGATCAGTAAAGATTATATGGTTTTTTCTTCTTCCATACTCCCAAATACCATAATTGAACATAGAACTTCCCTCAAACAATGCCAAAACCGCTTCATGCAACTGAATTTTTATGTAAGGTGCAACTGATTAGTTACTTTTTATCAAAATGAAACCGTTTGTCATGATAGTAGTTTATATGTATCTGTTGATAATCCTAATTCTGTCCTTGTCAGTGTAATATACTGAAGGATATTGACCAAGTACATTAACAATGAAGAAGCGACAGAAGAATTTCACGAAGGTTGATGAATTTATGCCATATATCTCTTGAGGAAACAGATTCAAGATGAAGATTTTAAAATGCCTAATATTGTTCTGCATTTATTGCAGCAATTTTAACACTTTAGATGAGTTAATTGCTTGGGGGTAGTCCATTTTATGGAAGTATCAAGTCTTTAGTTTGAAGGGTGTCTTGATTTCTTAGTATATTTAGCTTAAAAAGTGTATCTGAAATGTTAATTTCAAGATTATATTGCTGACTGGAATATTTTAGATTTCCTATATGTCTAGGATTGTGGATAATATTAGCAATCCAATAAATATTTACAAGTTTAGCAGGTCTGATTAGATATTTTTCTTTTTCCTTCTTTTGAAAGAGAGATTGAAGAGTTTCAAATTAGCTTCTAGATGCTATTGATTTTATGAAGGCTTTTCCCAGGAAATAGCCTCTCTACTTCTATGAGGTAGTGGTAAGGTCTGCGTACATTCTACCCTCCCCAGACCCCACTTGTGAGATTCCACTGGGTATGTTATTCTTCTTGTTGTTGTTTTCTTATTACATAAGTCATGTTTTAGGTTTTCTTTCTTTGTTAATCTTGAGAAGCTGCTTCACCTTTCAGGGTAAAGTGATATATAGAGCAGACTATTTTGCCTCTACCTTCATCGAGCAATATTTAGCTGTTATCATGAAAAAAGCTGATCAATCATTTCTCTACTTTAACGCCTTTTCTTTTTTTTGCTTTTCATGTTTCAGGCCCTTGATACCTTCAATACTGCCGTTGTCTCTCCTATATACTATGTTATGTTCACCACACTAACAATCGTTGCCAGTGTCATCATGTTTAAGGTGTAGCATCTACGTTTTTCCTTCTTGTTGCTTCGCTTTGAGCTTGTTTCTAGAGAATGATGAGTACAATTAGAGTTCATCTGTTTCTTGGGAACTTATCCCAAACTTTACGCCTTCGAATGCCATGGACACTCACACAATCGATTGACTTGGAAATACCAACAGCTATTACATTATGTGGAATAGGAAAGGAAAACCATGAGTACTTGTCCAAAACTATGAAGCCATCCATGCTTATCGATCTATTCATGCTACATTGTGTAGGATTGGGATGGCCAGAATTTAGGGAGCATTATATCAGAAATATGTGGTTTCATCGTTGTGCTCTCTGGGACCATCTTGTTGCACGTTACCAAAGATGTGGAAAGAAGTTCATCTTTCAGAGGTGCACTTTTCATCATCCTAATGTTTATGAAAACCTGATGTTCTTTTCTCTCTAGCATAAAAATCACTACCAAAAAAATGCAGGTAATTACACACCTTCATCCCCTACATTATCAACTCGACTATGTAATTCAAACGGGGAATCACCTAAGCATGAAGAAGAAGATGAATTGTGTTCTGAGGAAGTTGATTCAAGAAGGCAGGATCTCCAGGTTTAATATGATTGCTTTAGAGAAGACAAAGACTCTCTCTTATTATGTGCCATGAGGAACCATAATTTGTGATTAGAAATGTGAAGCATGCAACCGTTAATCCATTTGAAACCTCCCAACTGCTGCAACACCTGAGTTTCATTTTCTATTGCATCTGACTTTTAGCAGCAAGGTAAGGATTCCTCAGGATCTTAAAGAAAGAGTTGGTGGGAAATCAAAAGATGTCGTCGACTGAAGCTATACCGTTTGTCCATAGTTATAGGAGTTCCAAAAATTGGTTTATTGTACATGATTAAGCATCAGAATCAGAATTGAATGATAGCTTGAATAGGAGTTGTATGTGCAAAACAACTAGTCATTTTCTAGGATTTACTAGAAGTGTATTGTTTGTATAGCATTTTTTTTGATGTATTGGATAGCCTTTGTTTATGTTTCATTCTTTAGTGAACTTTGGATCAAAAGATGTTTGATTGACTCCAATAATACTACATTTTTATTCTATCTCAAGTGATGTTCCCATGTAATTTCAATAGAAGAATAAGCGGAGGTCTTTTAAGCTCCTTCACTAATAGTTTTCTGTTTTTCCTTGTCTAAAGTGTAAGCATGACCCTATAGTATAGTATAACTAAAGACAAAACTTACCTCATAGGCCAAAGTTTTTCTCCATTCATTCGTTTAATACATGTCTATTTTCTTAAATAAAAAAAAAGATTAAAATTGACAGGATCTACCAAAAGAAAGGATTGTAGTTTTCTTCCTTCAATTATTTGATTTGTGTAGCTAACCATAAAATTATCTAATTTAATTTATATTATAAATCTTGTGAAGCTCAGAAAGAAAATTAATTAAACAAAATTATAAAACGACTCTGCTGGGGATCGAACCCAGAATCTCTGGTTCCGTAGACCAGCGCCTTATCCATTGGGCCACAGAGTCGTACATGTTAACGTGCTTTATTTAATTTTATACTAACGTTAACTTTCACCCTAATATATGTATTTTGCTCCTCGTCCTTTCTAATAAATCATAACAACACTTGATTTATAAAAGAATCATGCTTTTCAAGAGCAATATGTATAAGCAACTACCATAAACTACAACAATAAATATTTTTATCTTTTTTTCGCCTCCCGACTTGTATCTCCACCTAAATAACATTTTTCTTTGAACAAACCACTAGAATGAGAATTCTATTAAAATTTATGTGTTTAATGTATGTTTTGGTGAATCGTTGGTTAAGTTATTAAAATTATTGAAGGTTTTGTGTTTTGGGATAAAAATAGAGTTGGGTTATTATAGAGAGTCGGTCTTTGATTTGAAGGAAGCTTATCACTGCATAAAAGCCAATATAGTACTACACATTACTTGGTTATAGTTTAAGAAGGGAAAAAAAAAAATTAAACTATACAATTTAAGAGAAAATATTGCCTTAAAATGTCACCAAAATTTATTTACAAAGAAATGTCAACCCTTATTTACAAGAATACACAACTAAAAAGGAAATTAAATAAAAAAATATATAAAGCAAAACGTGTGTAGTCGAAAAATAGGTATAATAAACGCCCACTAGGTGCATTAAATGCTTGTCTTTCCCACATTGAGTTTTTCTCTTGGGATGTGACAAAAATAATATTTTTGACACAAGCAACCAGCGAATGGGTTGGTTTTGTACAATTTTTTTCTCTTTCTTCATTTAAAGCTACTAATTATTATAGAAACAATATTAGACATTCTATTCTTGTACAATGAATATTGTTGGTGAAATTGCAATAATTTGAAAATTAAAAATGAAGAATTAAAATTCGTTAGGCTGAGGCGCAAACATCTCGCTCTCTTTAAGGAGATTCAAGCCCACTGCGATAAAATAAAATATTTTTTACCGATCCAGCAGTATTCTCATTGACATGTCCCCTCCAGGATACAACAATCTTTTCACACAAAGTGTGTAACACAACAACTCTAGATAAGAGTTGAGTCTTAAGCTCTATGTCACGACCCAACCTATGGACTGTGACTAGTACCCGATAGGGGCACCCAGACAACATAACCTAAATCAGATTCCAACATGAGTTACTATTTATTTTATAAAAAATTCGGCAGAGTTTCCTCTGTTTTATTGACTAGTCGCCTGAAACAGAAGAGTACAGCGAACCAACAAATAGAATACAAACATGAATATATAAACATGCGGGCCGGCAAGGTCACCGCT
>DF369164.1:1166-11368 GCA_000787875.1 Solanum virginianum
ATCGGATTTGCAAAATAACACAAAAATTTTTAGGTATTCAATAAATGCACTATAGAGCATTTTTTGAGCTATGTTAAGGGGTATTATAATATCCCCCATTGGGTATATTCGTCCTCGAATGTGAATAGAGATAGCACGAATAGAAAGGAACAACATCTACCAACTCTTTACGAATAAAATAATGCCAATTAAACATTGTTTTCATGTAACTTTCAAAGTCTATAACATGGACATCATTTAAAAAGCATAAGTACTACATTCTTTAGAATTGCACATGAAACTATAATCAACTTTAATCAACTTACTCATGAGCATGCGTGCATAATATGTAACATATCAAGACTAAATAAATGATGTATGAGAATGAACTTGAACTACTAGTGCTGCCAATATGCCAACACAACCACTGACGAAATCATCAACCATAGCACCATGACTTATGAAACCATTTAATACCAACCATAACCATATTCAAGAAAACACATACGTACCTGGCATAGCATTACGAGCTCTCTTTCTTCCCTTCCTAGCAGCCACCGGGCGATCCCTTCTCTTATGCCCTAACTCAACACACTCAAAGCAACCTTCTTAACTGGTCAAGCACACTCCTAGGTGCATCTTATTGTATTTGTCACAAGCAAGATATGGGTTTCTTTCCTTCTTACTCCTAGCCTCCGGTGTCTTAGTAAATGATGATGACCATCATCAAAACGAGCTCTTTTAGACTCTCTTGCTTTCTTATTTTTCTTCTTATCTTAGATTTTCTCCACAAAGTCATGAGACTTAAAATATCCAACTCCTTTACTAGCATAGTGGTCCAACACTCTTTGATCATTCCTGCTCGAGGGTCAGCAACCAATGATGGGGCATACTTAGACAGTTTCGTAAACTTGAGGGAATACTTTCTCACATGCATATTCCCTTGCTTAAGGTTGATAAGTTCATGTATCTTAGCTTCCCTCAACTCGAAGGGAAAGAAATTATCTAGAAATTCATCCTTGAACTCTTCCGAAGAAATGGGACCCAAATCTTCACTCCTCTCATCCTTCGATTGAGTGTGCCAAATTTGATCAACCTTTTTCAATAGGAAGGCAGTTAAATCCACATTTTCCTCAGAAGTCACACCTATAATGGCCAACACCTTAAACACCTCGTCCATAAACTCTTGAACATCCTCCTCCACCTTTGAACCATGAAACTCAGAAGGGTTCATCTTAGAGAAATCCTTTACCCTTAAAGCCAGGGTAGAAGCATTCGAAAAATAAGCACTTTGGTTGACTTGATAGGCTAATACTTATACCATCATGGTGAAAGTGGCCCTAAAATCCACAGGAGAAATATTCTCCTCGTGTTGCATGAGAGGGGCTTGATCTTCGACGTCACTCATTGGCAAAGGTGCTATTCTTGGTGGCATCTTCTAGAAATGGTAAAGAGGGCGTCGTTAGTGAGAGGAGTAACCTTAGCTACTTTGGATGACACGACATGAATCATGATAAAGTGAAATATTTCCTAAAATGGCTTATAGTCTCCTATCCAAAGTTGTGGCACGCTTCATAACCATGAGCAAGACTCTACTCTATGAGGTGTCTTAGATGTATGAGCACCATTTATAAACTTAGTGCTCTAATACCAAGCTTGTAATGACCTAAACCTAGGGCTTAGATGTGACACAATGAATGAGAAACCCAAAGGCAACCCAAAAAAGTCCATTAGCATATCATTTGCACATCATTGGTTGCGAAATATTATCACGACCCAAGCCTAGAGCCTAGATGTGACATGGCGAATGGGGAACCCGAAGGGACCCCAAACAAGCCTCTTAGCATATCGTCACACATCTATGGTTGTGGAAGCATACCAAAGCATATACAAATAAAAGTAAGGGCAACGGGACCACCCCTACCCAATGGAATCGTATTTGCACCCAGGACCTTACCACGGTTTCTTGTAAAATCCACCTTCTTGTGACCAAGGTCCCCACAACCATAGCATGCACTAGTACCCTTCAAACACGGGGCATTATGGCTCTTCCCATATTTAGGACACACATCATTCAGAGCCATAACACTTATACCTTGGGCCTTAGGGAAATCATTGGCAAACTCCCTCTTTGTAGCATGAGGAGGCCCTTGGCCTTGATGGAATCGACCACCCCTAATATGAACTCTCTTGGCCTCATGGCCCCTCCTCTTTCTTAACATTTCTACTTCAATTTGTTCTACATACGTCATTAATCGGATAAGTCCATGTCACTAATAAGTATTGCGGACTGGCACTTTTCACTTAACAAATTGGAACCCCCATAAAAAACTTGTTCATCCTTGACCTAGAATCGGCCACCAAGTGGGGAGCATATTTTGAAAGTTGATTAAATTTGAGGGTATACTCCCTCACACTCGTACCACCTTGTTTCAAGTTCATAAAAACTAACTTTGCTTTCTTAAGCTTAAGAGGGAAGAACCGATTAAGGAAGGCCAATTTGAATTCCTCCCAAAGCACCACGTAGCCATTACCCTTCTCACCTTTCCATTGATCAAACCAAATTGGGGCCAACCCCTAGAGTTGGTATGCCGCCAACTCCGCCTTCTCATTTGGCCCAACACCAATGATCGATAAGATTTTATAGATTTTATCAATAAAATCTTGTGGATCCTCATCCACCTTTGACCCATGGAAAACCGAATGGGTCATCCTGATGAAATCCCTTATCCTAGCCCCCGGGTAGTAGCATAAGGGGTTTGGGCCCCTTGTTGGACTTGGTTGGCCACTACTTAGGCAAGCATTGTAAGAGCATTCCGGAGCTAACCATTGGTAGGTTGCTCCTCGGAAGTTTGGGCATGTCATCCTCTAGTTTTTGGCATGACCTAGCATAGCAAAGAACAATCGTTATCACAACTCTATAGCATGACTTAGGACATGAAGAAGGGAACCATTTCCTAAAATGCCTCATAGCCTCCTATTTATAGTCATAGCACGCTTCACAACCATGAATAGGACTTTAATCGATGCAGTGTGTTGGACTCCGAGGATCTATCAACCTAGTGCTCTGATACCAAGTTTGTCATGACCCAAGCCTAGGACATAGACATGATACGACAAATGGGAAACCCGAAGGGACCCCAAACAAGTCTCTTAGCATATTGTCACACATCCTTGGTTGCGAAAGCATACAAAAGACATGTACAAATGAAAGTAAGGGAAATGGTACAAAGGGAGAAACTTGCATAATCATTGAAGTCAAAAGTCAAGAGTCAAGCTCATACATGGTACACACCTTGTCCTACGTACACCTCTAAAACATAGAAAGAGTTGGGGCCAAGACAAAGTAATCGGGCTCACCCTCATAGTCAAAGATAAAACAATATATTATCTCAATACATAGATAATAGAGAAAAACATAAACCAAAGTCCCCGAAGTGGAGGACTCACCCACAAGCTTGGAATAGCACCGCCTAGCCATGTAGAGGAGGAAGATGATCAACTCGGGCACTGGTTCCTACATGGTGATATCATGTAGGCAAGAGTATATGTTAGAGAGGAGGAAGATGATCAACTCGGGCACCGATTCCTACATGGTGATATCATTTAGGAAAGAGTATGCGCTAGTATATTTGAATGTACTAAGTATGTGGTATGCAATACAACAAGAGACAAGCTTCATAATTAACATCCATGACGATAGGCAATAGGCATAATATAGCAATATGTCATGTATGATCAACGTATAAGTAAAACATGCTTAGGTAAATCATGCTCATATAGAATATCATATGTGAAGATGAGACCAAGCTAGCTTTCCGAGGTATGAACCTCTTGGTAGGTTAGTGATGCTGTCACCCTATCACTTAGGTTGAGATGAGTTTAAACCCTCATTCTAGGTTAGTGACGATACCACCCCGTCACCCTGGTGAAGATGAGTTTTAACCCTCATTCTAGGTTACCCGGGCTCTTGTCCCCCCGGATTGGGCATGGTCTATGCAACACTTTATATAGGATTCATCATAGCTCTGATGCAATACATTATGTAAGAATAATCATCTACATAAGCTCATTTCATCATCATAACATCATTCATATTATATCTCATGCTTTGGACCTTCAATTCCTCAAAAAACATAACCGGATATTTTATCAAGCACCTTGAGGGTAAAAGAGCATGCAATTTGAAGATGAAATCATGCAGAAAAATTAGTAGTAAAACCTAAAGCATAATCAGACATTTTATAAAACACCTTAGGGGTGTGTAATGGGGGTAAAAAGGGCATGCAAGTTGGAGATGCAATCATGCAGGAAAATCAATGGTAAAACCTTTAATCAACACTTTGCAACACCCCCAAGACATTCATATCAAAACCCCTCATCAAAACCAACCTTAGATCCAAGATTTGAAGCTCAAAAAACATGCTTAAACAACCATATATTCATATATTAAAATCACTGTGCCGTAAATTTCTCAATATTCAAGACCCACATGTAAAATTAACTTTAAATCATACATTATTAAGTAAAAGAGGGTTTAGGCACCATGGGTGGAAGGACCCAATAGTTCAACACCACATACCGTAGCTTTTGTGAAGTTCTTGAAGAAGACTTTAATGGAGATCTGAAGCTTGTGTGAGATCCTTGAAGAAATTCTTGAGATTGGCCTTGAGTTTGGGACTTAAATTTAGGGTTACCTATGAGTCTATTCTGGTGCCTTATTCAGAGTCAGTACTTTAGAGGTTTCGTAGACTAGAAAGACAATGTATCCAGTTATTTCTTTAAAAGATTTGATGTCAAGTTGTATATTTTACTATTTTATTTTAAGTTTCATAAATTTTGAGCCTATTCTAGTTCATTATAGTATCAATGTCTTTCACTGAGTAAGTAGCCAGGCCAAGTGGTTCATTTGGGGATCAGAAATGATTTTCGAGTGCCGGCCACGTCCAGGGTATAAGCTCGGGGCATGACAGATATATATGTAACTTCCAAGTCAAATTGAAAATTTAAAAATTTAACACTAATTTAATTGTCTAATTTTGAGCAAATTTGAATCTTATCTTTAAAAAAAATAGAAATAAACTCTATCTTTTTCAATTTATATAATAATTGTTTCAAATTAAATAATTTTTTTAGTAAATTTTATCTTTACATGTAAACTAATTTTAATAAATTTAGTATTTTTATAGTTGTAATTTAGAAATACAAAGAATACTTTTTCTAAAAATGACATCCCTCAAAATATCTTCTTATTTTATTGTTTTTTATGTTCAAAAGTGTCAACTTTATTTTGAATTAAAATAAATGATATAAACCAATATCAAAATCATAAACTTTATGAATGAAGTGGAAATAGAAAAGTTGTAACCTCTTTTTTTTGTTTTTATAATAATATTTTGTTTAGGGTACACGTTAAGTTAATAAAATATGATTTGTTGTTTTTTCAATGTTGTATAGTGCTTAAATACTTATTTAAGGGTGGTTAAATATTATATTGTAAAGGTTTTTAAATTTAATTTTAGAAACGTTTATATATTGCTATATTTTGTTTTTATAATTGAATTTATTATTTAAATTTAGTATTTGTTTTTATAATTGAATTAACTAATAAACAATTTAACTAATTATCCTAAGATGCCACATGGCTTATTTTATGATTTTTTAATTAAAAAATTAATAAATAATTATTAATTAATTCTTAGCAATGTCTAAAAGTGGGAAAATAAATGTATTTATGTTTTTTTACCTCATATTTTTAATTCTAATTTATTCATCATTCAGCTTTTCAATTTAAGAACAATAACTAAGTTATCTACTTAATTGTCAAATTAAAATTTTAATTTGGGAAAATAAGTTGGATACTTGTAAAATCATTAATTCATGTATTAATCAAACAGTTTGTTTAATATGTATATCTTTTTAACAGTTAACTTGGATACACAATTTTTTTTATAAAAAGATTAATTCATAATTAATTCAAAGAGGGACAAAAGTTGTATTCGTTTTTTTACATCACATTTACTGTCTTTGTTTTTGACAGTCACTTTTAAAATATTATAATAATGACTAAGATATGTGATATTCTTTTCATTTTTTTTATTTTATTTTGTTTGAGATTCAAGTTTATAACTTAAATATAAAAACTAAGTTATGTAATTAATTGTCAGAATAAAAATTTAAATTGCGTAAAGATTTTACAAATGACACATTAATAGAAGTTTAACAGAAAGTTGTAAAAATTTCTATTTACATGGGTACAAATTGTTTCCAAAAAAAATAAAATAATAACTATAATTGTAAAAAAATTTAAATCGTATTTATTTGGTTTAAAGAAGTTTCATTTGTTTAGTAATGAGAAGTTTTAAATCTGGTACACATTTTACTTTTCAAAATAAAGATAAATTCTTATTTTATTTTAAAAGAATTTTTTATTTTTCTAGTAATGACAAGTTTTAAAACTCCCCATTTATCTGGATACACATTTTATTTTTTCGAAATAAAGATAAATTCATTATTTAGACTGTGAATTTTTAAACCGTATTTAGGACTGTTAAGGGAGGTTTTAAAACTCCTATTTACTTGGACACATTTTTTAAAAAATAATTCATAATTATTTATATAAACAAAACTCTTTAGTGAGATTTTTTATATAGTCAAATTTTTATTTTATTTTATTTTATTTTTTTACAATTTTAACTTTATCTTACCAAGAAAATGAAATTATATAATCCGTGAATCACAAACAAATTAAAACAAAAAAAGAAGTTAAAAAAAAATACCAGATAGCTTAGTTGTTGACACCCAATTTTTACCCTCCACATTATAAAATATTTTAATAATTTGAAATATTTATCTACTTTTTAAAATTAAAAAAAAGATTAATTCTCGCGCGTGGGGGCCACGCGCCCCCAAATCCCTTTATTTCCTCTCTCCCATGCGTATCCCACTTCCCATTCCCCTGTCTTCTTCTTCTTCGAAGAAGAAGTACAAAAGCCAGAAAACCATCAAAACCAAACCCAAACGCCAATCGATCGCACGCCTCGACAACCCCTTGACAACTCTTTAACGTTCATCTGCTCCACCCATCATGCTCCCCACACATAGCAGTGATCCCGTTTTTCCATCTGACCCTGCATTTTCTCCATTTTTAAAACCCTAATCGACCCTATAAATTGAACCTTCGTTCTTCACTGTTGGGGAGGGATAGAGAAGAGGCGGCGGATCAAGTTGGAAACCCTTAGCAAAATTTATTCAACTTTCATAGCCATTATTGAACTCCTAAAGCTCGATATAGTTCAAAGATTGTCGAATTGATTTTCTCATAAACTCGTTTAGTTTGAGTTCCTTTGAAATCAAAGATTCTGGGTCGAGAAGGGTGTAGACAGAACTCTTTGGTGGTGGAGAAGCCCGTCAAGCTTGTCATCCCAGTACGCTGATCATCAAAAGGTAACGACCTCGCCTAACTCTTCTTCATCTCATCTAAGTCTCATACATTGCAGTCGAAATGTGAATCTTGTAGCAATATCAAAATTTTCATATTTACGTTTGTTTGTTTGGCTGGTACTCCCTATTCTGCTTTTGGTTTTCAGTCTTGTTGAGCCTAATACTCGTACTGGTTGAGGGTGTTGTTGTTATCATTTTGTCACTGTTAAGAGACGAAGCTAATGTCAAAATGATTTTACTTCTCAAATACATGTCGTAACGTTCAAATTTTACCCTGTTATAGTTCACTCTAATGATGGTTTTGTTTCTCTATGATACTGTTAGTTTACTCTCTGTTTTCTGACCTTGAAACTAGTTGTTAATGATTTCATTTTTCCTCATCTTTTTTGGTATTTCTTGTTGTGTTCTTTAACTTCAGATATTGTACAAACCTGTCTTCATTTGCTCGTTGTTGTGTGTTGTTAGTTTCACTGCTTGAATCAACTTTGTGATTTTGCTTTACTTGTATGTTTCTAGTAAATATATAAGAATTCTATACTTTTCAGATTATAAAGAAACTTTACATGAAGCTTGATACTTTTGGTTCAACTTGATTAGCGTCTCCTCTGCTAACTTTTTTATGTTAATATCTTCTCTATGCTGTCAAAAATAAAAAGAGAGGTTTACTTACATGTCGGCATATGACTCTATGTGAACTGAAATGAAGAAAGTGGTAATAGATTTGTTTACTCTGTTGTGTTTCAAGATTACATTTTTATTGCTTCTTCTTAGTCTATGATGGAAATATGTTTATGGGTATTCTTATCCTTGCATGAACAATGCTCCGAGTCCATTGAGACTTCATCCATGCATTTTCCCGCATCAGCCTTAGTTACAGTCAAAAGGAAGCTATCAGACAGATTATAAGAAGCTAAAATATAGGGTCAGAGAAGCCAGAAATCAGTGTGTATACACTGATATACAGCAAATATACACTAAGTGTATATCACAGAGAAATGGGCCAAAAGCCTAAAGAGCAGCAACAAGATGTTAACGGGCCAGGCAGGCCCAATTTTTAGAATGAGGGCAGGATTGGATTTTAGGTCTGTCAAGCCCAATTTAATTTCATTTTTTGTTCTTTATATATTTATTTGTTTGTGATATTCGTCTAACTCTTAACATTCTAATCTAATTAAATTCCCCGACATGTTTGCCATTTGTATTGATCTCATCTCTTAATCTCTTTGATGTCAAAATTGCTTTTCTACAAAAAAAAAATAAATAAATAAAACATGGAAAATTAAACTTTGTAGTATTTCTTAAGTCCAACTCTTTAAAATTGATTCAACTCTTTCAAATTTAGTCAACTCTTTCAAATTCAGTAAATATTTTAAATTCAGTCAATATAATAAAGAATTAGACTTTGTAGTATTTCTTAAGTCAACTCTTTAAAATTCAGTGAACTCTTTCAAATTCAGTCAATATTTCAAATTCAGTCAATATTTTCAAATTCAGTCAATATTTTCAAATTGAGTCAAATTGTCTAATCGTCGGTCGACCGCCCGTTAGCGGCCATTTTAAGTGATTAAGTTCTTCTCAAGATGAAAATTGAACCCTTACTCGTTTCTCTGAAATTTTTAAAACATTTTTGTTAGGTTTTAAAATATATAATATGTGACAATTAAAAGAGAAAACGGAGGGAATGATTTAACCATCTATGAACCATTAGATACATGTGATAGTGGAAAATAATGATAAAATTAAATACCCCATTGATTTATGTGCCCTGGACACCACTATAATTTTAATATTTTCTTTCAAAAAAAAAGAAAAGGAAAAAAAAGTGGAAATTAGTATGTCAGAGGAATAACCATCAAATTGCACCATCAACTTGACATCATTTTATAACTTAGAACTCAAACTTTGGTAGTGCACAAATAGGACCCTGAACTTGGAAATTTCTGAACAAATAAACACACACCCACGCAGGCATAGCGCGTGTGTAACACGCGTGATGATGTGTATTTTCCGTCCAATACTTCAATGCCACGTAAGTCCATGCAAGCAAATTGTCTTACACGTGGCAGATGAATTTACACCTATTATTATTATTATTATTATTATTATTATTATTATTATTATTATTATTATTATTATTATTATTATTATTATTATTATTATTATTATTATTATTATTATTATTATTATTATTTTAAAACAAATTAACACCTCAGGGGCAAAAGACTCATTTCATTTCATTTGCCCCTTTTTTTTCAGTCGAGAAACCCTAGTAGCCGTCGCCGTGCTTAATCTCATAGCCTAGTCTCCGACCCTAGTCGCCGTCGCCATCGAAAACTCCAGTCACCGTCGAAAAAGCCTAGTTGCCGTCGCCGTAGAAACCCCTGGAAATCACACCGTCGAAAAATCCGCCTGGAAATCACCAAATCACTGAAGATTCTTTGTAGAAATTATCATGATTCAATATTGTGCTTTCGGCAAGTACAAATGATGTAGTTGTTGCTCTTTTTTTGTTATATGGCTGTTACAGATGATGAAATTGTTTCTTTTTTTTTTTCTGTTATATGATTGTATTTGCTTGGACTGTTCGCTTTGGAAGAATATAAATTGCACTGTTTTTCCTTGAACTGTTTGTTGTGCTGTGAGAAAACTATGTTGGAGTGTTTTAAGCTTGGAACTGTTTGCTTTGGAAGGTATAAATTGGACTTAAGTTTGGAACTGTTTTAAGCTTGGAACTGTTTTAAGTTGGACTGTTATTAGTGCTAACTATTTAGCAAGAAATC
>DF369164.1:27457-38848 GCA_000787875.1 Solanum virginianum
GAATTGAAACTCTCATGAGGGGCAGCTCCTCCATCGAAAAGAACTATGAATTGCCTGATGGACAAGTTATTACCATTGGTGCTGAGAGGTTCCGTTGCCCAGAGGTCCTCTTCCAGCCATCCATGATTGGTATGGAAGCTGCAGGTATCCATAAGATTACCTACAACTCCATTATGAAGTGTGATGCTGATATCAGGAAGGACCTCTATGGTAACATTGTGCTCAGTGGTGGCTCAACCATGTTCCCTGGTATTGCTGATCGTATGAGCAAGGAAATCACTGCCTTGGCTCCCAGCAGCATGAAGATTAAGGTTGTCGCTCCACCAGAGAGAAAGTACAGTGTCTGGATTGGAGGATCGATCCTTGCATCACTTAGCACCTTCCAGCAGGCAAGCCTTTCATATATACTATTGCCTTTTTAAACTGCATTTTGATCTGAGGTGTTGCTAACTTAAACTTTTTCTTTGCTTAATCAGATGTGGATTTCAAAGGGCGAGTACGACGAGTCTGGTCCATCCATTGTCCACAGGAAGTGCTTCTAAGGTGCTGCTGGTTTTTTTTACTTCTGTTCACGAGTTAATTTTTTTTCCCTTCTTCCCACTAAAGCTATTGTGTCGTCGTCCACAGTGAACTCAGGTCTGCTGTTGTAGGCAAGTCTGAGATGGGCTATGAAAGAAGGGAGAGATTAAAAACATTGTACTGCTGATACTATTTCATGTTTCCAATGCAAACCTCTTTTGTCTGGAGATATCCCTTCTTGAATTTGAACTCTTTTTAGGTTGTTTGTAGTTGAGAAGAGTGATTGTGTTGTTGCTGTTTATTATTTTGTTGGGGTCTTTTCTTTCATTTTCTTTGTTATGCTATTATTCTATGCTACTTTTTTCTTGGGAACAAATATGTCAATATTTATTGAATGAGAATTTTTGTAGTATTTTCAGACTTTGGAAATCAGTTGTTTTAGTTTTATGTGGATGATGTGGGGATTGAAATTTTTGTGGTGAAGCTTTATTTTCATGTCTCTTCTTTTATGATATGCAATCTTCATGTCTGTCCATGGGAGAGAGTTTATTAAGTTTGGCTTTTGCTTGAGATGGGACAAAATATGCAATCTTCATGTCTGTCCATGGGAGAGAGTTTATTAAGTTTGGCTTTTGCTTGAGATGGGACAAAATAGCCATATGGATTAATCCATTTCTTGTTAGGCCAAGATTTTTCAATTCTAACAGACAACAATATTATTGTATTTACTATACTACAAGTCTCTTGCGCCTTTGGCATAATGATAATTATTTGATATCAGAGTTAAGTCCATGATTTTGATTGTAATGACAAGACTCATGAGGGACTGGGGCAACTCAAATTAGAGTCATGATCGCCCTTGTTTGTTGGATTTAATCAAGGCATTTTTATTATTAGCTTTAACCTTTAAAATAACAGTAAGCGCTTGTTTATTTTGTAGTGAATATTTATCTTTTTATAAGTTCATAATTAATTTTTCTCTGTAATGACTATTACTTGATGAAGTATATGCTTTGACCACGCACCATATACTTGTTGGACGAGTGTTTACTCTCACCATTTCAATTTTTGTGGCTTGATTCAGAGTACAAATATCAAATTAATTAATACTAGTTGTTAATTTCGACATAAATTTTTTAATTATTTTTAAATATAATTTATATAAAAAGTATTATAGATCATTATAATTAAAGTCACAAAGTACAAAATATTTTTAAAAAATCAATGTTAAGAAAAAATAATTTGATTTTTCAAATATGCTAAAAAATACTGATTTTGTTCACAAATATCTAACTCACTTTTAATATTAAGTCAATAATAATCAAACACAAGTTGTTAACTTTCACAAATCATTGTTTTTTGGTTCCAATTTTAACTTTGAATTCTCTTTTTCGAACTTTAACAAAAGAATGTTGTCCCGCAATTAATTCGAGACATAAAAATATTGTGGCAGATGCTGAATCATATAATAATATATTTATGTCTTGGTTGGTGATCAAAGTAAATTAAAGGTTTGATTTAATTAATACTACTAATTAATAATAACACAGCTGTACATGATAGACGCTTTTTCCTTTGCTCTTTAGGGATTTGGTCCAACTCATGTAGAATTAGACGCATGTTACGGGTTTGAAATTTGTCATTAATATCTCAAAATATAAAAAGAAGTTTTTTTTTTAATTATAGTTTTTTTAAAAATAATATTTTAGTAAAATTTTGTTTTTTTTTTAAAAACATACTAAAATATATTATATTGGTACACACATAAATACAATATGTAATTGTAATTATATGCGTATATGTGTGTGCGAGAGAGATTATATATATGCATATGTTTTCAAAGTGGAAATGAAATGTATATGTGATCAATTATATATATTTGCTTATATATTAAAGTAGAAGATGAATGTACATGTATGTATGTAAATACATCAAATTGTATGTGTGATCAACTTATCAATGTATGTATTTTCAAATTATATATGAAGGGTATACACTAAATGTATTTTCAAATTATATATGAAGGGTATACAAAAGTGTATGTAGTATGTATAATGGACCCAACACTCATATTGACGATTGATGTTGATCTCTAGGTCGATTTTTTCAACAGCCAAATGAAACATCGATAGATTTCAGCTATAGTGACCACATTAGGTTTGCGTGGTTAGTAAAAATTTGAGTTTTCGAATACATCGATACGTGTATATACGCTATAAAATTATATAATCTCGTTATATTTTATCCCCAAATTACCCCCTCCCCTCAGTGGCGGAGCTAACATTTTCATCAAGAGTGTTTATACTTTTAGAACATGGATAAGTGATTTTTTTATCAAGGATGTTCATACTTTTAGAACATGGGAGGATAGTTTTTGTATTAAAGGTGTTCAATAATTAATATATATATCAAAATATCTATATTTAAAAAAAATTCGACAAAAGATATTCATCTGATTACCTTTAGGAAAATATAACTTCGCCCCACTTTTTTTTCCAGTGTACTAATTGGCATCAATAAAAGTAAAGGATTAACTTTTTTTTTTGAAAAAAAGTAGGGGTAAACTTGAGTATATCAAGTTGGCAAATTAGTGGGTAACCAATCTTTTCAGAAATGGTCAGCACATTTTGATTATTATCTTTAATTAATAGAATATCAAAGCTAAATTAATCCATTTATTGACTTCTTCCATGTGCTTTATATGTTAGTAATTAAAGATGAACATTTGAACTTTTCAACATACCATAAAAATATAGTATATTGAATAAGAGTTTGGGACCATTATTACCTTTAATATATTACACTAAATTAATGTATATAATATCAGTTTTGTTGATTGTCTTATCAATAAGCATAATTGAACCCAACGATAGCATGTTAGAAACACAGCATCTTTTAAGCAAGCCCAAGAATGTTGTTTAATTAATTAATTAATTTTTTCTCTTAGTAACCAAGTTATTAGAGATCACAAAATCAAGCATTAGTTGTTTGTTATTATTTCCATTGTAATTAAGACACCAAAATTGCTAATTGAATTGAATTTGTTCAATTAATACAGTAATTTATCAGATAGTCGCTCAAACAACAACAACATACGCAGTAGAATCCTATAAGTGGGGTCTGGAGAGGGTAAAATATATCAAACCTTACTACTACCTCATAGAGATAGAGATGTTATTTCCGAAAAACCCTTATCTAAAGAATCAAGCCCCATAAGAAGAAGATACTAGATATGAAAAAAAAGAAAAAAAAAGCAAAAAAGAAAAACGACTAATAATGAAAAAACAAATGATAGTATGTAAATACAATAAAGTAACAAATATAAGATGGATAATAACAACACATGGTATAAGGACACGACTACTCCTACTAACCTACTATATCACAAGGTCATACATCAACCTACCCCTCCTAACCTATATATTAGCCTTCTACCCTAATACCCAACCTCCACTCCTTTCTATCTAAAATCATGTCCTCGGTGAGATGAAGTTAACTTTTTTTTTAATCAAAGAAATTTGTATTAAAGAATCACACTTGATCAATCATTTTTTTTTGAAGATTAAAAAACAATTTTTGAGCATTATGGTGTAAAACGTAGTAGGCACTTCTATATGTATATAATGGACATAAAAGTATGACTTAGACACTAATTTTACCATATAAGATTGTAAAGAAAGCAATTTAGTGATAATTATTGTTTAATTTTTCTTTTTGATTGAAGCAAAATACAAACACATGAAACATTTCTTTTTCTCTGTCTTTCTTTGTTTTATATCCTTTTTTATTTTCCTTAATGATAAGTTAATTTTTTTTAAGTAACTGTTAACAAGTAGATTAAAAATCCAATAAGTAGACTACCTTGGATATATAGTATTCTTGTAACTGCTATGAGATCAATAATATTCTCATTACTTCTTTTAGCTCTTAAAAAATTAAGTAGAGGATATGCCTCATATTATCGTCGTTTGGATTTGGAATGTAATTGATTTATTTATTTAAAATCACTTACTATTACTCCACATATTATTGATAAGAAATTTGTGCATGCCTATTCAGCTCCCATAGCTTGGTGATTATATAACTTCATCGAATTAATTAAAGCTACTTCATTTGGTTTATCTTTTTGTGTTTATTACTCTATGGGGATTTAATTTTGGTTGTCTTTTTCCATTTTTGTATAGTCGCATATAAAAAAACAATTTGTTTTAATTTGCTTGACGGCTTTTAAATAACAAGCCAAAAATAAAGAGGGTGAGTGGTGGCGGTGGTTACGAGGTGGATGCATAATGAAGAAATAAAATATGATAGTTATGGTCCTAAATATTTTGATCAAACTAGTCTATAAAACATATATAATATGTATAATTTATCTTCATATACACACATATCTACCTGCGTAGGGAAATTTTCAAAAATAGCCTATACTTGAAACTTAATATGGTTAAATAATTATATTATACATAATTATATAGCATAACCTCGGCTATGTGACTTGGAGGGGAGGACAGAGGTGAGCAAGATCGAGAAAGATGAATTGTATATGTATATCTGTCAAATAATTGTATATGTGTACCTAATATACATATATATTTGTATATCTCGCAAGCGAGATTGGGAAAAGGATAAGAAAGACGAGCGAGAGAGGGTAGAAAGTGGAAAGAGGCGAATTCTAAATATATATCTGACAAATTAATTTTATATATCTGTCAAAATAATTGTATATATGCAGCTGGTATACATATGTAATTGTATATATCTGCCAAGAAATTGCAGAGAGAGAGGAAGAGAGGAGAGAGAAAATAACAACAAAACCCTAACTATAACTATAAATTATAATTTTTTCAAACTATAATTTGTATAATGTAAATACATATCATATGTTTGCCTAAATACGTTATTTTTCCTACATAATACGTACACACACTACGCATATAGTATACATTATATTTTTTCTAAGCCTATGCTAGAAATGAATTACTACATTCAATTCTTTCAGATATAACTTGACGAGTAACTAAAGATTTAATGGGAAATACCGTCAAACAGTCAGATCCAGGTTAAAGAATAAAGAAAATGGGTTAAAGTTTCAATTTATCAATACACAACATAATATATATGTTGTGTATATTTCAACCAATGTAAACGAGTTGATCGAAAGGTATATATCCATAACTTTTCTCAAACAAAAGTTATATTGACAATTTGTTATTCAATTAAATCTGAATTTTTCAACACAAAACATATATATTTGATGTCTTCTTACTTAAATTCGGATTCACAATTCAAAACAACCAAATTGATTAATTCGAAATTGAACTTTAAAAAGGTGCGAGTTTAAGAAATGAGGAAATGTATATAGAACTAATTAACTTAAAATGCTTGATAGAATTGCTTCATCTATGAAAAAACTAACTAGATTTTAAAACAAAATTGAGTAAAGATTTATAAACTAATTTGAAGGAGCAAAGAACTTAAGAAGAAATAAAAGCAAATTAAAGAAAGAATGCACAATTAGAAGTTGAACTAGAGCAAGTGATGGAGTATGATCATGCATTTCTTATTTAAATAAAATGACTTGTAACTTTATAGAATTTAATAACAAGTTGACTTTTGTATTATTGGTATTAAATTTAAAATTTTATTCATTAATTTTAAATTCAAATTTGTAGAGGTTACCAATGCCTAAGCTTATGCTCAAAATATAACATTAGTAACACTATTCTTAGATTATATTATGTATGGTGAGAAGTGAGACATATCTCTAACTACTTATTAAAATATATTTTTTTCATTTTAAAAAGAATTATCGATTTTCCTTCTTAGTTTATTTAGAAAAGAATAATCTCATTTCTTTTTTGACAATACTTTAATTTTAATTTTTCATGTAGCATATTTAATGCCACATGATTGAAGTGCATTTTATTACATTTGACATAATTTTAATTTAGGATCATAAGATTAAAAAGTCTTCTTTATATTTTTAAATTCTGTATCAAATCAAATTAAATCATTCTTTAAAGTGTATTTTGTTGCATTTGACATAATTTTAATTTAGGATCATAAAATTAAAAAATCTTCTTTATTTTTTTAAATTTTATATCAAGTCAATTTAGATCATTCTTTTAAAATAAAAGTACTAATAATTTTAGTTGAAACATGATGAATAATTCATTAAGAATTAAAGTAAATTATTTCTCATTAAGATAGAGAGCCAATGTTGCTCCTTAACACCGGCTAAAACTATCAGTGGACTTGACTTTCTTTTTTTGCTTTAATAAAATTAATAGTGCAATTATATTTCTTTTCTTTTTTGGTGATTTGTCTACTCAGATAACATTTTAATATAAGAGTAAATTATTGTCCAGTTAATACCTTAAGTTCCCCATTAATTAGTCTAGTCATTCTAACATTAGACTCATAGCCACAATTTTAATTCATTCTTGGGGATCACTCAAGATATTCTTTAATTTCTACAACCTCATTTTAATTTAAAGCACTTTCCTTTAGTTAATTAATTCATTTTATCGTACATTAAAAAAAAAAAAGGTTTGGTGTACTAAAGCTTTCGTCATGCATAAGGTCCGGAGAAGAATCGGACCACAAGATCTATTGTACGCAGTTTTATCTTGCATTTCTGCGAGAGACTGTTTCCAAAACTTGAACCTGTGACCTCTTGATTTTAACCAATTTATCGTATATAGAAATTTTGATCAATTTTATCACACCACAGAGGCAAAAGGTGTGTTCAGTAGGAATATGAAAAATGTTTTGTTTTTTTAACAAATGAATTTATTCTTACTTATTTTGTTGTGCTCGATACTTAAGTAAAAAAGTATTCTAAAAATATTTATTTATAATCTAGATAAATATTATGAGAGATAGTAGTGTGAGTCAGTGTGTGTGAAGGGGACGATGAGGTATGTTGGAGGCTGATAAAGAGTACAAAAATCAATTATTTAGGGGAATGTTACTTGTGGAAAACTTTTATGGGGAAAATTATTTCTCATGAAACTTATTTTCTTAAAAAAGAAATATTTCCCTAAGATTTTCCATAGATAAAGAATTAAAATCATCTTTTAAAAAATATTTTCACGATACTGAACACACCAAAAAAAATTATAAATAAAAGGGGAAGTCCAAAATTGGGAACTAGAAAATGTAATGGCATATATCGCTTCTAATTAAAATATTATAAAAAAGAATTACAGCAGAATAACGGAACCAAAATTGGAAAATAAAATAACACCCCCCATGAGATTCCGATAATTCGTGTCATCCTGATGAATTTTAACATTTATTTATTTTCCATCCAGGAATATTTTAAAAGATAAACTCCTACTTGTTAAATTTTATCCTCTTGATCCCCCTTTTATTAATACTGTCCCAAATAAATAAATTAAAAGTATTGTTTTCTAATAGGAAGAAGAGCTTTAGTAAAGTAATTTAATTTATATACAATTGATGATACAATTTGCAAAACTAACAAACCCCTTAAAAAAAACCTACATGGTCATTAGCCTTTTGGCTTTTGCCATCTAGCTAAAATTTTCCTCAAAATAGATCTAAGGAAACAAAAATCTAGGGATTTTAGCAACTTAATTAGCTGACTATCTGAACTTTCACATTATTGATGAGAGTTTGATTCCCACCTTGTAATCAACTGAATTGATTGCAAGAAATATTGAGTATATGTTACATATCAATCAATTGAACACTAGACGCTAAACTAATTATATTTTCTACCTAATGTTGATGATTAGATACCACACCTTCACGTTGTAGAGGTTCAATCCTTATAATAATTTCTTGTGGTGCTACTTGAGGGTTTGAAATTGTAGTTGTAGTTGAACTAGAACTCCCACCATTAACAATTTTTTGACAAGTTTCAATGAGAGAGTGTCTACAAGTAGGACAAGAAGAGTGTGAATTCAGCCATCTGTCGATACATCGGACGTGGAACCCATGGTTGCACTTAGGCAAAACCCTAACTTTCTCCCCAGCAATAAATTCTGATAAGCAAATGACACATTCAGAGTCAAGACCTGAATGTTTCAACTTAGTAGTGTATGTTATGATTGGGAATGTTTTGAGAGCTTTTTTCTTGATCCCGTTATTTGTTATCTTCGATCCTGAATGATTTGTTGGGATCCAGGATGAGTCTGACGCTGATATCAAGCCGATGCATCTTAGTGCACATCTTATGACTGAATTCAAGCAAAGTGAACAAATTAAAGCACATAAGAGTACCGATAGTACCATGACTACATGTGCATCAAATGTATTGGTGTCCACTTGTGATAAATTTGTTGGTGCCAGGGTGGTGTCAGGGTGGTATTGTGGGGTGGCTGGTAGAAGTAGTCTTCTTGAATAGTGGAAATTCTCCATGAATTCTTGAATTAATAAAGTGGAAGTTATAGTTGACATGGATTTTTTTTTTGTTGTGTGTTTTCTTGGAAGTGTTGCTTTGTTTGTTGGGGTGGAATGAATGTTGTAATTGGTAGTTGCTTTGGACAAATTTATAGGGCAAGAAAATGTACTTTTTTGGGTCAATAATGAAACAATATTGTTATTCTAATTACTAAGTTTTTTTTTTTCCCTTAAACGATTCTTAATACTTTTCAAACCATGTTTTCAATTTACTAGTTTCACTTTACTTCTAACCCAATACAAGTACCCACAAGTATTATTCGCTTAGTATCTTATTCTTTATTTTTCATTTATCTTTGTCGTACACTTATTTTGTGTATCTTGTTATTATTATTTTTTTTTCAATTTTACATTAATTACATTTCTTTGATCGAGGGTCTATTAAAAGCTACTTCTTAAATTCACCACTTATGAAATAACACTTGTTGTATTGTTGGAGGAGCCTCTATAATGTTTTAGGAATGTGTTAAGTTTCCCTTTTTGACAAATAAACGTTTAACAAGGATAAAAAAACTAGCAAATGCATGTGAAAATTTCAATTGGAAACTAGTAGTACTCCTCTTGTTTCTTTATGTGATAAAATTTGTCTTTCACGAGCTAAAATTGATAATAATATTATTCTTCTTATCATTATTTATAAATTTTCAATAATATTTGAAACTTTCTTGCTCAAAAAAATAATTTTATAATAATGCTGATTGAGTTTTTAAACATGAGAAAATTTTTTTTTTGTACATAATTATCTTTATTAGAAAGTGATTTATTTGACGTAAAACTTCTCAACATGAATGCAAACTTAAATTGGCCCGATAAAGATACCGAGTATGTTAATACATCTATCTATATTACTTTAAAAGCATGAACTCAAAAATTTTAAAATTAAATTACCATAATATCCTTGTAAAAACCTAATTACCCTCCCAAGTTCCTTATTGAGATATAAGATCCTCTTGTTGGTTCCACTGACATAGAATTTTCTTTTACTACTTTTATCCTTCATCTTGTTTTCCCTAGCATTTGTTGAGATCCATCATTTGTTTTCCTCATCTTTCTTGACTTTGGTATGTTATTATCCTTTTAATTTTTCCATAATTTAGGTTGTTCAAGACAAATATAGTTCATACTATGATGTGCAATTGATTTTCTGTTTTTGCCAAGTATAAATTTTATCTACTGTTTTAATTTGATGATTTTTATTTTTATGTTATGTTATTCTATTGGAACATCCATTTCAGGACTATCCTATAAATAAATTAAAAATTACATAATCTTAAGTGAAGAAGTTTCTAAGAATAACTTAATTTCTATGTCTAAATGAAGGCATCTACATCCCACCGACTTTGTATGAAACAATAACTTCGTTTGGGAGCTCATTAACCTTAAGAAATTTTTTTGCCATCCTTTGTACAGTTCCATTTAGCCAAAGCATCCATAAAATTTTGATTAGTTTTGCTTCCTTAATAACTTCGATAATTGTTGAAAACTTGACAAATATTGTTTAAGCATATTAATAATGAGTAAGGAGTCACATTTGAAAATAATATATGTAAACCCATTATCCTTACGTCACTATAATATATTGTCAGAATTAGGGGTGTCAAACGGATTGTTTGAACTCGTGAATTACAGATCACACAGAGATAAACTTTAATAATTCACATTGATAATTTATATATAAAAAAAACTTTTATTTCATATAAAATTATTTACTTAATATTTTTCATTTAGAAAATATACACTCCATGACTCACACGTGCGAAGAAATGTAGCATGAAAAAGTGGAAAAATAACTACCAATTTTTAATATCAATATTTTTTGCCTTGCCAATTTGGATACTCCACTAAAAACATCTTGTGTATGCTAATGGGCTATCTACTCAAGATGGGCCCAGACCACATTTATCGCTGCATAGTTTGCCACGTGGGCATTTGCATTATAGTGCGGGGCCCATATCCCAAGACAAATGAACTTTTGGGCCCATATATACGGCCCAAGAAGGGAGCAGGAAGCTTCCTATTCTCCTTGTGATAAATACAAACAAGTTATACATTTGATTTGGGGTGACAATTAAGCGGGTTGAGTCAAATTTGAATGAGTTATAATGAGTCAAGATACTAAATAAGTTAAGACGCAACCCAATCCAAATTTGCTTGGGTCAAAATGGGTTGTGGGTTAGGTTAAATTTGATCAGATCATAATGAGTTAAAATAATAAATGGATTAAGACCCAATTCAATTCGAAATTGCTTGGATAGAGATTAATTGAGTCAAAACAGGTTGAGTAATGAGTTATAAAGCAGGTTAAAACCAATCCGACCCGATTTTTACTAAGTTTTACTTATTTTATTTGTTCTTTTTTGATATTTTAGTACTGAAAATATTTTAACAAGATCTCTCTCGAATTAATTCGGGTTGCATATCAATTCAATTTTAAATGGGTTG
>DF369161.1:316-14827 GCA_000787875.1 Solanum virginianum
ACAGATGATACTATATGACATTAAATGCATCCCATATTTTCAAAGAGCATTGTCTAGTAATGCAATAATAAAATAATGTAGTATCATCATTTTAAATTATTTGGAACGCGTTATTTAGAAATTTTGACATAATTGATTAAATAAGAAGAAAGTTGTATTTCATCCCTCACATGATTTATATATATGAATATAATATAAACTTTAATCCATTATATAACATACCATTTGTATTATTAATTAGGGGACTTGCAACTTAACTTTAGACTTAATATTTTGAAATGTAATTAAGGATTTGAAGGAGTTGGATCTAATCTAGACCTAAAATAGTTTAGGTGTTAGTTTTAATTTGAAATCTTACGGTGATAATTTATTTGACTAGATCGTGGTGCTACGGATTCTATTCGAAAAGGAAATACCAAAGTGTTAGATTGATCGTGATTTGACTAAGGCAAGTGAACTTTCTAAACTTTGTAATTCTCGTAGAATTCTCAAATGTTTCTTTCTCCTACGTGTAATACGTGAAATATTTTAATATTATAAAAAATGGGATGATTAAATGTAAATGTGAGTTGGCGTGTTATTATGGTACTTGAATTCATTAATTATTATTTATATCAAAGTGATACTTACTTTTAATTGTGAATGTTGTTGAGGTTGTGATGGTATAGAGATTAAGACTATTGCAACATCTATGATACTTGAATTGATGAATGAGGTCAAATGATGAAAATTATATATTTTGAGATGTGTATATATATGTTTGTTGTGGTTATTATGAGTGGATTTATTTGTGAAATTCATATCATTTCATTCATTCCAAAAATGTGCATATTTGCATTGGTTCCGAATATTGAAATGAGTAAGAAAGAAAATATTGAGACCGAGGTCTTTATCGGTCGAGATATAAGGCCGAGGTTTCTGCCGGCAAATTTACAGATATTCGATGGGTCGGGATGCACGCCGCGACAGATATTCGATGGGTCAGGTCGTACGCTGTGACAGATATTCGATAGATCGGGTCGTACGCCGCGACATATACATGGTCCATGTGTGGCCCCCATGGGTCCTGATCTGCGAAACAGCAGGTGTGTATCACTAGGACAAACATGCATCATTATTATTTGACATTGCATAACATCATTTACATCTCACGATATTCATTTCATCCCATCATATTCTGGTTGTTTTGATTATATGGAGTGTCATTGAGATTGGATATTCGTTATATTATTTGACTTGTTTAAGTCTTTACATGATGAGATTTGATGTTGATTTAATGAACACTTGATGAAATAGCAGGAACTTGATAAATTGTAAAATATTTTCCTATGACTTGAACGTGGGATAATGATCTACTGTGTATTATATCTTGCTGGGCTGGCTAATTTTCTATGCAGGTTGTAGTTGCGAAGGTAGGATGGAATGAAAGGAGTTTGTACATTCTATTGAACTTATTTTATTTAATTCGTATACATGCTGGATACCGCGTGGTATTTGGTACTCACCCCTTGCTTCTACACTTGTGTAGGTTATGAGCCCTAACAGTGAATAGTATTTCCAGGAGACGTAGAGAGGTAGCTGTTGAAATCTGGCTGACTTTCTTGTTCCTATTTCTTTGTACTTGTTCTATTCGAGAAGAAGGACAACTTAGGCTAGTATTTTATTTGATTTCCTATATTGTTAGTGGCTTGTACGCATGACAACCAAATCCTTGGATGGTTTTTAAGTATGAAAATTCTGAGTTTTAGTTATCTATTCTAGTTAATTACTTCCGCGTGATATTTTATTATCCCTTTGAGCTAAAGATTGACTTGTTCTGGTGGGATTGACTTTCAATATTATCGTTAGTCGAAGGTATTACTATATGGTGTGTATTCAAACGTATATGTATGTATATTTTCTTGTATTAATATTGGAGGTATTGTATTATACGAAAATCATTAGAATTATATTATTTGAAGGAATTCTGTAACGACCTCACCCAACACTGTGAGATATTGTCCGCTCTTGGGCCTGGCCCATCACGAATTTGTCCTTTTGGAGTGCCTGGGCTGTGTGTGGGGCGCACTTAGGCAAGATTTCTACATCGAAAAAAGAGGGAGAGTTCTGGGTTATTTAGTGGTGGGTTGGACCTTCCACCTGTGAGGCGTCTTTTGGGGTGAGCCTAAAGAGACAAATCCGTGATGGGCCAGACCCAAGAGCGGACAATACTTCACAGTGTTGGGTCAGGTCGTTACAGATGATATCAGAGCCGACTCTCACCTAGTACGGTGGTGGGTGAGCCCTCAGCGAGGATTCCACCTGTGAGATGCCTTTTGGGGTGAGCCCAAATGGACAAATCCGTGATGGACGAGGCCCAAGAGCGGATAATACTTCACAGTGTTGGGCCAGGTCGTTACTATTTACGGGGCTCACTTAGGCAAGATTTCCACATCGAAAAAGGGAGGGAGAGTCCTGGGCTATTTAAGTAAAGGATTGAACCTAATACTGTGGGATGCCTTTTGGGGTGAGCCCAAGGGACAAATCCGTGATAGGTCAGGCCTAAGAGCAGACAATACTTCACAGTGTTGGGCCAGGTCGTTACAGATGGTATCAGAGCTGACTCTCGCCTAGTACGGTGGTGGGTGAGCCCTCAGCGAGGATGCTGAGTCGCTACGGACGGTGTGTTCTTGGGCTGTGTACGGGGCTCACTTAGACAAGATTCCCACATCGAAAAAGAGAGGGAGAGTTCTGGGCTATTTAGTGATGGGTTGGACCTTCCACTTGTGAGGCACCTTTTGGGGTGAAACCCCCAAAGGGACAAAACCGTGATGGGCTACGCCCAAGAGCGGACAATATCTCACAGTGCTAGGACGGTCCGTTGCAGAAATATTATATTAGATACAAATAATTAGTACAACAATTTATTTATTGCTTTCTTTGTTAGTTTTTCACTATTTTATTTTCACTTTCACTTATCATTTTTAATATATTAGTTACACAAATACATTTTTTTTCATGTTCTTAGTATTACTTATTTATTTCTCAACTTATCTTTCACAATCTAATACTAAAGATTCATTAATTGAAATAATGTGATAAAATAAACATATCAATCATTATTTTTTTAATGAATATACTAAGTATTTTATCTCAACTAATAATTATTCTTGAAAATTACAAACCTCACCAAAGCAAACACTTAATAAAGTTAAATATATCTAATGAAAGTAAAGTTAGTCAATATTTTTCTAAATTAATATTATTTAAAAGATGTATAAAAAAACACAGTGAATAATTTGAGACAACGAGGTGAGTACAATATATCTTTTTTTGTCTCAATTCATATGATTCACTTTTCCTTTTAATCAGTTAAAAAAACAATGATTTTACCTTTAATAAAATAAGTTTTATTTACACAAATATTTATGACTTATTTCAAAGTAAACGTTTTGAAAGTCTTTATTTTCTTTTTTAAATTTCATGTGAAGTCAAATTTACCAAATAAATTGGGGTAAATTGGGATGGAAATTTTTCTTCTTTAAATTTCATATCAAGTCAAACTATATCATACTTTTTTTCAAAAAAATTCATATGTAAATTAAATTGTAACACATAAATTGAGAGAAAGAAAATATAATAATTAAAAGTTGTTGACTAAAGAGAGAATTTCTTTTGTCAAAGAAAAGACTTAAATATGAGTTAATGAGTACAAATATCTATATATCTACTTTCGAAAAAGTGAAGCGCTTTCCGGGTTATCAAGGCCCGTTTATATGTTAACAAAATTTCAATTTTAGGGTTCGTTTTGCATCAGAACGATTTTGGGGGATAATTTTCTGCGGTTTGATAGCAAGTGAATCAAGTTGTAGAGCACATTACGGCGATTTGGGTGTGTTTTAAAGTAAGTTTCTTGAGTTCTTTCACAGTGTAAATTGTTGATCAAAGAATAGGAAATTTTCTTTGATGCATACTGTGATGTGTTTTTCTTAAAATGTTGATGTTACTTTTTGCATGCGTGGTGTAAAAATGGTCATTTTACAGTATTTACGGTTGTTATTTGTATGAAGAGTAGTTGGATTTTGATTGTGGTGTGTTTTTGCACTGTTTTTGGTTGATTTTATTTGTATTTTGTTATGGTTTTGAGTTGGGGTTTGGACAATCTGTTTATGAAGTTGTGTGGGTTTATTCCTGCTCTATTCAAAGCTATATTCAAGTAGTGTTTCCATCAGAATGATTTGGGAGGAAATTTCTGTTGTTTCATAGCAGTGAACAAGTTGTATAGCACACTAGCTGGTCAGTAGGTAAATAAACTGCTGCTGGTGAGTGGGAAAATGCGTGGAGATCCTACACAAACCATTAATGTTCAATTTCTTCAACAATTAACCATATAACCTACAGTTCCAACTTGATTTAACAACACGTCTAATAGTCAACGAAGTGAGTTATGGTTCAAATCCTTGTGAGAGCAAAAACACTAGGCAATTAATAGTTCTATTGAACATATAATGAAAGAATCACAAATATTATTTGAAGAAAATCTTATGTAAGGCTTTTTTAAAAATATATAAACGTTATATATTTATCGATTTGGTTGGATCTTTTTACTTAATATCAAATTAAGTCTGATCAATTTTTTTATCGATTTGATTTGACCTTTTATTTTGATATATTTTTTAATATCAAAGTAATATCGATTGTATAATTATAGTTTCAGTCATGAACTCGCCTAATATTATAAGTGTCTTACAATTGTTTTCCTTGAAGTTGTTAATACATCACAAAGGTAAATCTTAAAAGTGTAACATGCAGATATATTGTTTGATCATGTTATATTCGAGTATAATGTTTTATCCTTGCTATTGAACATTATCTTAAAGCAAAAGTGAGTTGAGTTATTTGACAGTGTTAATCAGTCATACATAAATTTATTTATTTTTCATTGAACCTAAATCTGACCTACATTCCCTCACGAATGTTCTTAGAATTGTCGCCTTAGTTGGCCTTTTATAAATGGATTTGACATGATATCTCTTAATTTCACTAAAAAAAATAAGTATATAGCGATCTTATTATGCCTTTGTAGTAGATGACAAGATTTTATAGATATGTATATATATATTACTTACTAATAAGTGCGAATAAAGCAGCTCAAGCAGGCACCTCTCCGTCAACATGCCTGCTTGAGTTGGCTGCTTCTTCGCCGCTATTATATGGGACCCACAAAAATAATTTGCATGTCATTAACTTAATATTTTCAAAGAAGCTTCATTATATTTCTTCAACTGCTACAATTATGATTTTACAATATTCTTCAATTATGATTTTACAATATTAGCCACGATAAACTATTGTGGTGAGTTTCCTAATTTAATATTTTCAAAGCAGCTCGATTATTTATTTTTGTGAGTTCCTTAATTTAATATTTCCAAAGCAACTTGATTATATTTCTTCGTTTGCTTCAATATGAGATCTGCTAAAAAAACTTGTAGGTTTCGTAATTTAATATTTCCAAAATAGTTTAATTATATTTCTTCGACTGCTTCTAGGTCTAATAATTATCCTATCACGTTTTTTTTAGTTACAAATGATAGAATAATTTTTCTTTTTTAAATTGACTAGATAAAATTAATTTCAAATTGAGAATATTATAGTTATACCATGTCTCAAGCACTTGCCTATGGAAATTAGACACTGTTCCAGGGGTATATATGTAAATACACATGCACAGAGTGCCGCACCGAAAGTCCTAGCTGATAGCTCATTTGTAACCCTACTTCTGGTTTGCGTTGCTTATTTTCCACACGCGTCCAGGGTTTTAGCGAAGCTCTCTCTCTAGTTTTCCATCATCTAAAGGTTGGATATATTGCTTTTGCTCTTCGTTTTGATGTATTTTCGTTTCTGATTGCATGATATTGATGTTGCTTTGTTAGTAATATGTGAAAATTAGTCTGATTTGTTTTGTTTTTCTTTTAGATTCTATGATATAGAAGCGACAGTCTGGTAATTGATTTGTGTATTTGTGACTAATATGTGAAAAGTAGTTTGATTTGTTTTGGTTTTTTTTTTCAGCTTGTATGATGTAGATGCGAAAATCTGGTAATAGATTTGTGTTTTGTCAGTAATATGTGAAAATTAGTCTGATTTGTTGTGTTGTTATTTCAGATTGAATGATATAGATGCGAAAATCTGGTAATAGATTTGTGTTTTATCAGTAATACTGATAACTAGTCTGTTTTGTTTTATTTTCCTTTCAGATTGTATGATATAGATGCGAAGATTTGGTACTAGATTTGTGTTTTGTCAGTGAATTAGACTGCTTTGTTATATTTTACTTTCAGATTGTATGATATGGATGTGGAAATCTGATAATAGATTTGTGTTGTGTCAGTAATATGTGAAAATTAGTCTGTTTTGTTATATTTTCCTTTTAGATTGTATGTTATAGATGTGAATATTTGGTAATAGTTATGTGTTTTGTCAGAGATATGTGAAGGTTAGTCGGTTTCTATAGATGATTTGTCTATCCTATGTTGATCTATAGCATTTTCTCTTACTTTTGTTTTTTTTTTTTTTTTCCTTTGAGATGGTGGAAATCTGGTAATACTTAATAGATTTGTATTTTATCAGATGTATTGAGAATTAGCATGTGTTTCACTGATGTGCATATCCTTTGTTGAAGATATGTGATTTTAATATTTATGAAAATTAAATTTCAATTATGACACAGTGTCTCTGTGATTCATTTTGCATTGAGATTTGTCTATCGAATGTGACACGTTATATGAATATTTATGAATTTTCAGTTCAATTTGTGACAAGTTAGACTTTGTCTCTCTGTGATTTGTTTCTCAGCTTTTTAGTTGTGGTTCTTTCATTCTGAGAAAGCTACATGATTTGTGTTTTATATGTGATTTTAATATTTATGAAAAATTAAATTTCAATTATGACGCAATGTCTCTGTGATTCATTTTGCATTGAGATTTGTCTATCGAATGTGACACGTTATATGAATATTTATGAATTTTCAGTTCAATTTGTGACAAGTTAGACTGTCTCTGTGATTTGTTTCTCAGCTTTTTTAGTTGTGGTTCTTTCATTCTGAGAAAGCTACATGATTTGTGTTTTATATATTAGTGTAAATTAGCTTGGATTCAATCTATTATCTTACAGGACCAAAAAAAAAAAAAACAAACTCTTTTGTTCATGATATGAGGTTGATTCTTTATTCTTGTTGAATTTTAATTTATCCGTATGCTTGTGTATTTGAGATCTGTTCATTGTAAGCAATTTGCCTAACAAAAGTAGTCAATTCCTCAAGTTTGCATTGTATAGTATTTATTTATTAATAATAACCAGTTCTTAGAATTTTTGTTGGATGTATATGCAAATATAGCCGCTTGTTGAAGAAGAAGAAGAAGAAGCAAGATGAATGCTCCAGATCGTTATGAACGATTCGTTGTACCAGAAGGCGTTAAGAAGTACGGTTTATCTCTCTGTTCTCTTTTTTGCATTTTTTTGATTTTTTTTTTGTGCAAATTGGAGGAGTAAAGAGCTGAATCTGAGTGTATAGTATCAATAAGCAGTTTTGGATTTTGTTTTCATGGGTTGAAATTTTTTTTCCCCAAAATTTGATTAGGGTTTCGTATGAGAGGGATACGAAGATTATGAATGCAGCTACGTTTACTGTTGAAAGAGAGGACCATACAATTGGGAACATTGTTCGCATGTAAGCACACTGACTGTGTTCCTTTTTTTGGGGATTTTCTGTTGTTTTTCATCGAATTTGGGATACCCTTTTGGCAAAGAACTGATTTTTATTGGAAATAACAGGCAACTACATAGGGATGATAATGTTCTGTTTGCTGGGTACAAGTTGCCTCATCCTCTTCAGTACAAAATTTTGCTAAGGGTTAGTTTCTTCGGTTTTGTGCCTGTTTACTTAGCACAGATGCAAGTGTATTCTCAATTCTATTAGTTGCAGTTCTCACAGATACTACTTTAATACTGTATTATCTTGTTATTGATGCTATTGATGTTTCTTTCCCAACTTTGCTCTGCTAGGATCACTTGACAGAATCTTTTATTTGTGTTGTAAACACTTACGTGCTCCATGGTACCTTGCTTTTAACTAGACCCCTATTGGTTTGGAATGTACATTAGTAAAGTATAGCTCTACTGTGATGTTGGGTTGAACCAGAATAGAAGACCATTCTCTATCGGTAGCTTACACTAGTTGGACTTCTCAGCAGTTATTGTTGAACAATAAGTATAATCATCATGTTATCACTCCTCCTCGACTTCCCACCCTTGACAATACTTTTATCCTCGTAGTTTAACTGTACTAATTCTAAGTTTGTTTTACTTTGAAAGCTCAAGGGACGGGACATGCCTACTTTCAGTCAAGAAGTTGGAACTTTCCCTTTGTTTCATTCATATTTGACCAAATCAGTATGTGTAGTGGGCAAGGTCAATTGACTGCATGTTATGGGAACCATTTTGTGGTCAACTCTTTTTCCCTACATTCATATGCGCCCCTAATCTGTGGAACAAATAATTGGGTGTGTATATTTGCAATTCCAGATTAAAGGTTCATGCTCAGGGTTTACAATAAACTATAATCTTGCTTGTATAGTAGCATACCAACAACAACATAACACCCAGTGTATCCCACGAATGGGGTCTAAAGAGGGTTGTATGTACGTAATCTTTCTTCTGCCTTGTGAAAGTAAAGAGTTTGTTTCCACTAGATCCTCGGCTAAGTAAAGCATATCAAAAGTCAAGTATGTAAAGCAAATGCATACAATGGTTGGTTTGGATGACAGTAAAGACTAAATAATTATACCATTATATCACTAACAGCTAAACTGATACAAACATTAGTTACATATCACATTCCCAAATCATACAACTATAGGAAAGACAACAAACCAAAAAAAGGAGGTGCTAAAAGTGAGATGAAACGACAAGGGACGGATATGAGTAAAAGCCTGTTGTGATCTATGTTGTTCAGGTTCTTCAAAACTGTTGGTAGGTGCATGCCGAATTCTCCAAAAAATCATGCATTTTGAGGAGGTTTGACATGATGCGACAACATCTTTGAAAAGTCAGACCTTGAGCTGGACAGGAGCACCTTTGCTCGTGTACGCTTCCGCACAATTGCCACATAATAAACACTGAATGCTAACAAAATGGCAACCATGAATCCTAGAGTGATCCCAACTATTCCACCTGCTCCCATTCGCTTCTCGCCTTCCTAGTCGGTTGGCAATAAGCTTTTGTGTGCCAAATTAGACTGGACACTTGATGCTGTAGGAAATCTTGAACAACCTGATGACTTATTTATTGTTAGCATCACATAAACTTTCACTAGTAGTAGTGTTCTTTTTTTGAGTCTCAGGTTGGAAAAATGAGTATGCTTCTGGTGAAATTGCTACAGGGCTTTCATAAGCAAGACCATGAGGTGACCTTTCTTGAGTTTTAACAATAAAGGGTATGCAAAAAACAAAGAAGAAGAATAGATTAGAAGCCATTGGTAGTATTAAAATTGTTTGAAGTGACAATGATAAGGTAATGGAGCAGTGTCTGACTGGATGAGGAAGTGTCTCACTTAGAATGAAATTTTATAAGGTAACAGAGCGGTGTTGGACTCGGTAGAATTGATCGATCCTATTTTCTATCAGTAAGATGGAGAATTAAATTGAGAACGTTGGTTTGAATGAGGGAAACTTTGCACTTAGAATGGTATTTTAGAAGGTAATGGAGCAGTGTCAGATATAATAGAGTCTGATCAATCCTATTTTCTGTCGTTAGGTTGAGGAACTCAACTAAGAATTTTTGTTTGAATGTGGGAATGTTTGCACTTAGAATGAGATTTTATAAGAAGAAAAAAAAAAAAATGAGGGAAGTGGAGGTTGCTTAGAATTGAATGTATTGTGAAAAAGAGGGAACCAAATGATTGAAATACTATCAATGGCTATAATTCCATTAAAGTAGTTGTCATCACTCACTCCCATGGGATTTTTTAGTAGCAAATAAATGAATGTCATGCATGTTAGTTCATGGTACAAATGCACTCCTCCAAGAAAGTAAAGATTGTTTGCTTAAGCAATTGGTTACACAAACTTCTAGTAATGAAGTCTCCTGAAAAGTAAATTCTTTCTTGGATTATTAAAACTTTATGATCCTATTTAATGATGGATTATTAAAAAATTCTGGTGTGTGTGTGATGATTGGATGATTCTTCTTATAGTTTAATAAGTGTAATTAGTGTTGTTATCCTTCATTATGATTGGTTCTTGATTTGTCCAGATGGGGTTGTATTCTTCGTAGGTTGGATAATTAAAAGGAATGGTATGATGGAGAGCTAGGGCTTGATATTTTTTTGGCGAGGGTCTTTCGGAAACCACCTCTCTATCTCTATGAGGTAGTAGTAAATTCTGCGTACATTTTATCCTCCCCAGACAACACTTGTGGGATTCCAGTTGGTATGTTGTTTTATGAGACGCAGTGAGCACGAGTTGGAGTGCTTAGTTGCCACTTGAGACCAATTTGCGGTCTAGATGTGCAACTCTTAAATTAGGGAGCTTATTTACCACTTGAGATCAAGTTTGAGTGTTTGTTTATAGTGATAATTGTGAGTATGAAAATGAAAATGACTTGTAGCAATTAGGAGATGTCATAGCTTGTTATACTGCTCATAAAGGATTGCTAGATATATGACTAAAGCTAATTTGTTGTAAAGGTGCAAGTAACAGAAAGAAGGGCGATGAGTATTTGCAATCAGTGATGAATGAGAATCATAGGTTTGTTCACTAGATAAAGACATGCTCCTATTGCTTATATGAATAGTTGGACCAGATGAATTGATGAGGTGGGAAAGGGAAGCTATGGACACTGGAAAATCACGTCATGTGTTTAGTGCTTAATGGACAGTGAATTTCAGTTCACTATATGGAAAGTAATATGGTATTGCATTTTTAGTGCCTGCTTACTGTAGGTACCTAGTGTATGATTTTCTTGTTAGTGATTGCTTTGGTGGATATTTCTGTGCAAAAATGACCACTTTATATTTTGAACTGAGAATTGAGTAGCAAATAGAAAAAACTCAAATTATTGGCTGTTAAAAGAATACTTTGAAGCATTTTCCTTGAGAAGCTTTTGTGCTTCAAGACTTTCCTTATGCTATATTGCACCTTGAATATGACTGTAACAACTAACGAAAGAGGATGTTAATGTAAATGGAATATTTTGAGTGCATCTTTGTGTGCTCTTCTGTATGTGTGTGTGATACACGTGTGGGCTTTTGTTTGATTTTGTTTATGACTGCCAAATAGACTACAAAAATCATGTATTACATGTGCAGAGTAAGACTTAAGGTTGTAGTTCGGTCATATCCCAATGAAAATAATGAGTTTCTTGGCTTTCTAAATTATTAACGCAAAAACAAAGAGTAAAAGAGTTGTAAAACTACCCATGAACCCCCGAAATGGACAAAAATAAGTTCCAAATGTCTTCATTCTACAATGAAGAAATAGATGGCAGATGAATCTGATTTATGCTGGCTCATGTTGCATCTGTTATTTAGTGTAAATCCTCTCTTGCAGAGGTTATCTTGCGTTAGGCATTCTTACAGTAATGCTTTCCAGGTCAAACCAAAGACCAATTTTCTAACATTCCAAGATTGTATTTTTTTCAGTGATGTAGGAACAATAGAATCATTATTTAGCTTGCAATATTCAAGTGTGGATATTCTCTCTGTTCAGGGGTGGATATCCTGAAACAGTTGCTGTTAGAGTAATCATGTCTTCTTGCTTTACTGTTCTCACTCCATTTTTGTGGAATTCTTATATACACTCTCTTTAAAAAGCGCTTGTAAGTTGTTTGTTGGATGCTATCATGTTCTACTGCAACCTCACTTGTTTATGCACTTTGATTTTTTTGGATTTGACCTATTTGCTTTGTTTGATTTGCAGATTCAAACAACAAGCCAGTCCTCACCTATGCAGGCATATAACCAGGCTATAAATGATCTTGATAAGGAACTTGATCATCTGAAGACTCAATTTGAGGTACAGTTATCTTTTATCTTTTAACTTTTGGTCTAGCTTGTTTTAAGCAGACCATGTCTAAATACTACGATAGCATTTAAGCCTACTATTTTTTTTTTCCTGACTTTGAGTTTTAAGATTTTCAATAATATTTGATTGGTGTTAAAAAAAATCAAAAGAGTTAGAATATATTAGGAAGTTTCAAATGTTTGGAAACTCTAAAATACATAATCCAACTTGTATCCTTTAGGTTTACTGTTTTACTTGACTAATTGTATGGTTCTTCTGCACTTCTTTCCTTTTCTTCTTTTGGTTGGTTTTTAATGGTTCCTGTTCTACTGAACTTAAGATGAAGCATCAATCTAAAATCTTGTATGTGTAGCATTTTCTCTTATGAAATACTATGGTTCGATGTTGTGGGTTGGAAGCGAAGTGTTGGAAGTATCTTGTGAAATGAGTTTGAGCTTCTTTACCTTTTTGAGATACAATAAATGATCGGGAAGACAAACCTGTTAGATGAGCTAGTATATTGAAGTTCTTACGATTTCTTAGCTCAAAATTGGCACTGATTTAAAAACTCAATGTTAAAGCTGATACGAAAGAATGTATATGATGCCTACTTTTCCAGATTTCCTTAGTACTTCTCATAATAGATTCTATTACAGAAGAAACTCCTTTAATATTTCACCCAAAATGTAATAAACCTTTGAGCAGACAAAAACATGCCAGTTGCCAACTTTCTTTGCTGTTGAAGGACGATTCCACGTATTTGCATCAGTGAACTTATCCTAAAAGCTGCTCTATTACACCTGAGGCAAGCCCTCTGGGTCTTGAAACTTTTAAGGACTGAATAATGGTGACCATGGACTTGGTTGTCGTTCTTCCACTACTCTCTTTACTTTCGTCATTGGTTTCATAGAACAATATCTATAGACTTCATTACAGAACTGTTAAAACTGATGAAAGGACAGAATGTGAAAAGTCCTCTTTGTTGGCCTCCTTTTTCATTTTCTAACCATTTAACTTTGAGAATCTTCATAATCTAGCCATATGAATAAGAAGTTTGAACAAAACAATCATTTTGTCTCTAGATTCACCATTGGAACAGTTAGATTGAAAAGAGCTTATGTCTAGTATAATTGTAATTTGTAAATCTTATGGATGTCTCTCCTTTCCTATTTGTATACATTAGATGATTCTCTGGTGTATATGCTTTAGGTGTATTAAACTTATCGAGGTTCCATTCTAATCCTGCATATTCTTCTGGATCTATTTTAATAGGTTTTATCAGTCTTATTCCTTATTAATGCATTCTTTTGTAAAACTAGGATTCCACTATTTGGGTCTTCTCCTGTTTTTAGACTATGTATTTTATTAGCAAAATTATATGGGTTTGGTCCCGTGCTGACTAAATTTTGAAAGTCTTGAGGGAATTCTGACTTATAAGCTTCCCATGTAGCTTTGGCTGATATTCCTAAAAATGTTTCTAAGTATTTATACATTGTTTCTGCATCTACCTCAGTATAGTTTCTTATAAAATCTGCTACTACTACGCCTTTCCATATGTCTAAGGCTGAATTCCATAACTGTGGGTCTTGGTATGCTATATTTAGTATTTTGGCTTTATTTCCTCCTCCTTGTAATCTAATAGGTTCTTCTATAGGAAATCTTTTTCCTGTTGGCTTTATATTTTCTGGTCTGATTACTTTTGATGGATCCATACAGTATACTCTTCTTCTAGGTATATTTCCTGTACTATTATCTACTGTATGTTGGGAGGTTGTTCTTTGGAATGGTGTAGCACTAGTTGAACTAGTGGATTCCATTAGTTCTAATTCTTTCTGGTTAGCTATAGATATCGTTTCTTCGAGATCTTTTATCTTAGTCACTTTAGTTTGAAATGTTTTATATCCTAAATTATCAGTTCGCTCTTTACATTCTTTCAAATGTGTTTCCATTTGTTCTATGGTCATTCTTCTCTTATTACAGGCTTTGCATCTAAATGTTATATTTTTATCCTTTTTATGGAGTATTTTAGCTTCTTCTACTACCTTATCTACTGCATATCCTTCTTCTATAAGTTCTATGTTCATAAATCCGGCTTTTGTTTCTACTTCTGTTTCTATTTCGGATTCTTCTTCGGTTTGTCTAGTATAATTGTAATTTGTAAATCTTATGGATGTCTCTCCTTTCATATTTGTATACATTAGATGATTCTCTGGTGTATATGCTTTAGGTGTATTAAACTTATCGAGGTTCCATTCTAATCCTGCATATTCTTCTGGATCTATTTTAATAGGTTTTATCAGTCTTATTCCTTTATTTCCCATTAATTCTACTACATCGTTTACCTTTAATTTAAATCTTGTACTACTATTTTGTGCCATTTTACCTATGAACCCTACACACATTAATAAGTTCTTGCCTTGGTTCATTTCTTCGTATCCTTTAGTTTGTATTCCTATTTTAATATGTTTTCCGA
>DF369160.1:3724-19174 GCA_000787875.1 Solanum virginianum
TTCCAAAATAGACCTTTTCAACTTAAATTCAAATACTACTTTATTCCATTATCACATTTTTTTATGTAAAAAAAAACTACTTAAACTGTTGAACTGAATGTCTTAACTATTCTAACAAGCTAGAGCAAAAATCAGGTTCTGAGACATTTTCACATATTAACTTCTATTAGGATTTTTGTGTAGCATACAACTTCAAAATAAGTATTACAATACTAGGAGGTGTCGCCCAATCAATTTTCTGATGTGAAATACACACATAGGTACATCACATTATCAACATTGAATCTTTTGAAGGTCAATCAGTGATTTAGAGAACTTTCTTCTTTTCCATTTTCTTCCCTACAGTAACCCCTAAAACATAAATAGGTCAATTCTGAATAGCATAGCTGAATTCTTCTACAAAGTCCAAACTTCAAATATCAGTATTCAGGTTCTTAGCACCTAGGGTGTTGTCCTAGTATTCAATGAAGTGAGTTCAAATCATAGGGCTAGAGATCAAATCACTAGAGATAAGAAAAACTAGGCGATTTCTTTGTATCTTCTTACTCTTGGTGAGTAGAGTTACCTCGTACTTATGCTGGTGGGAAGTAGTCGTTACTTAGTTATATAACTAAGGTGTGAGCAAGCTAGCCGAGGCACTACCATTAAAATAAATAGCATTAAGGCTTCTACTTTACTTAAATATGATAGACCCTGAAATAAGTTTACGGATGTTACCTAATGATTATTGGTACAAATATAGAATATTCTTTTCTTGTTCACTGGCAAAGGCTAAACACAAATAACTTAGCAAAGGAAAAAGAAAAGCTTTCAAAATAAATACTAATGCAATGTCTTTTTTTTTTTTACTTAAATAAGCAAGTTCTTCACTTCTAAGGGTTACCATTCCAATCAAATTTTTCTAATACTTTTTATGACAATTCAACAAATATATGCAGTCTATGATTCAGTATCTCCATTAAATTCGCCACCAAATGCATAGAAAAATTTGTATTATTCTTTCTGGTTAAATTTGAATCCCTTTGTATTCTTCTCATATCCTATTGTAAGGATCTAAGTTTCAATCAATTGGGTTCATTTCAGCAATTTATTGCATAAAACAATCATGACAGTAAAAAATGTTTAACATAGAATGCCCCAAATCATGTTGGATTGTCCAGAAGAACCATATCTTTTCATAAGTGCTGATAAACCATATATATATATCTATACATATATATATATATATATATATATAGTATGGACCAAGTCTAGGTCAACCATCAAGTGAAAAAAACAAATCTTCAAACTAAAAGCATTAAGCAAAAGTCTGTTTAAGAGTATTCCAGACTGAAACATGCGCAAGTCGAACCCTAGCTATTCTAACCAAGCTTCAATACACACACAAACACACACACACACACATACACACACACACACATATATATATATATATATATATATATATATAAATAATTTCCAATACTCCTTTCACCACACAAGGATCATATTCATGCTAACTACACATAATTTCATAATTTCAAAACAAAATAACACTATAATCCTACATATTCAAATTTCGACCCTCAACCTCCATATTCATAATTCACTTTGATATGCAATATTTTCAAGATTTTGTTTCAATTTAACATACTCCAACATACATACAATCTTTATTTTACAAAAACAAAGCTAAAAATCACCATACCTTTTAACCCTCTTAGATGGACCCAAATTGTTATAGTCATAAAACCAAGCGTTTTCTTGACCAACCAACACCTCCACACCACTTAGGGGACCCAAACCCTCTTAGATGGATCCAACTCGTTATAGTCGTAAAGCCAAGCAATTTTTGACCAACCAACGCCTCCATACCACTTAGTGGACCCAATATACCAAGCTTGTAGTGTCAAAATAATTGTAGAACTGAAAAACGCGAATTGTTGATTTTCTACTGTAGCAACCCGAGGCTTCAACTTGCTTTGTTCTTGGTTTTGCTCTTTGTGATTTTTCTAAGTGTTGGAAGAACTAATGTGATCTTGTACAAGGCTCTATATACATATAAAAGCAAAGGCTTGGTCCACCATAACACTTGTGCCAATAGGAAATGGACACAATCAAGTGGGTCAACTCTTTTTATTCTTCAAGACTTCACTTTGTGACATCTCCACTTTGGTCCCCAAACTTTTCCTAAAATATCACTTTAGTCTCGAATTTTCCAAAAATACAACACTGGTCCCAATTTTTGCAATGGGTCCAACACACCACAATACGGGTTCTAACAACATACGCATAATTGCTACTCATGAACTAGTTGATCAACAAAAAGCTATCAAGATATTTTATTTCTCATATTTATGGATGTATCTCAACTCAACAATAGGAATAGGGAACATTACCTTCATTCTCATCATTAAAAAGCATAAATAGGTGAGGATATCTAGCTTTCATGTCTTTCTCAGCTTCCCAAGTGAATTTCTCAATGAACCGGTTCCTCTACAATACCTTAATAGAAGAAATCTCCTTGGTCCTCAATTTACGAACTTATCGATCTAGTATCTGAACTGGGATCTCTTCATATGTCAAGCTATCTTTGCTTCCAATACTCTCTAAAGGCACAGTAAATGCGGGGTCTCCCAAACACTTCTTAAGCATAGAAATGTGTAATACTGGATAAATTGCAGCTAACTCTAGTGGCAATTCCAATTCATATGCCACATTACCAATCCTTCTAATAATCTGGTATGGACCAATATATCGTGGAATAAGCTTCCCACTCTCTCGAATCTCGTAACTCCCTTCATCAGTGATACCTTAAGGTATACCTAATCATATACCTCAAATTCCAAATCTCTCCTTCTAACATCAATATAAGACTTCTGTTGACTTGGGTTGTCTTTAGTCTTTCTTGACTATCTTTCACCTTCTCCGTAGCCTGATGGACTAAATCAGGTCCTATCAATCCTACATCACTAACGTTAAACCACCCAATAGGTGATCTACACCTCTTTCCATAAAGGGCCTCATATGGTGTCATTTGTATGCTATCTTGGAAACTGTTGTTATAAGGAAATTCAATCAAGGGTAAGTGAGCATCCCAGTGACCTTTAAAATCTAAAACACATGCTCTCAACATATCCTCAAGAGTCTGTATGGTCAATTTTGCTTGTCCGTCTATCTGGGGATAGAAGGTTGTACTAAGATTCACCTTCGTACCAAGCCCTTTCTGAAAGGACTTCCAAAATTGTACTGCGAACTGGGCTCCTCTATCAGAAATAATAGATATAGAGACCTCATGCAATCTAACAATCTCCTTAATGTAAAGTTTTCCATAGTCCTCAGCTGTGTCAGTCATCTTGACAGGTAAAAACTGAGCCAACTTGGTCATTCAATCTACTATTACCCATATCTAGTCATCATGTCTGTGGGACCAAGATAAGCCTATTATGAAGTTCATGTTAATTATCTCTTACTTTCACTCTAGAATCTCAATATTCTGGGCCACACTACAAGGCTTTTGGTGCTCCACCTTAACTTGTTGACAATTCGAGTATCTGGACACGAACTCTGTAATGTTTTTCTTCATGGCAACCAACTAATAAACATCTCGTAAATCCCTATACATTTTGTTGTACTTGGGTGAATAGAGTATTTGGCATTATGAGCCTCAGCCAGAATCCTGTCTTTAAGGCCATCAACACTAGGTACACACAATCTGTCTTGGTATCTCAATACTCCACCTCTCCTTTTAAAAAACACTAATACTTTTTACTTCTGAACATTTCTTTCAGTTGAAAGAGGATCGGACCATGGTCTTGCTTTTCTTTCACCTCCACCACTAAGGATGACTGCGTCCCATTTTTGACAATAACACCACCTTCTTCAGAATCTTCAATTTGTACTCCTAAGCGTGCCAGTCTATGCACTTTCTTAGCAAATTCTTTCTTTCCATCCTTAATATATGCAGTGCTCCCCATGGTCAACTTACTAAGAGCATCAAAAACTATATTAGCTTTACCTGGGTGTTAGAGGATGCTCATGTTATAATCCTTCAACAGCTCTAACCATCTCCTCTGGCTTAAGTTTAACTCATTTTGGCTGAACACATACTGCAAGCTTTTGTGATCTGTAAATACATCTATATGCCCACCATAAAGATAGTGTCTCTAGATTTTAAGAGCAAACACCAAAGTAGAAAGCTCAAGATCATAAGTTGGGTAGTTCTTCTCATGAGTCTTTAACTGTCTGGAGTCATATACTATCACCTTGCCTTTCTGCATCAATACACATTCCATCCCAACTCTGGAAGCATCATAATATACAATAAAGCCATCAGCTCCCTCGGGCAGGGATAAGACTGGAGATGTAGTCAGCTAAGTTTTCCACTCCAGGAAACTTTTCTCATAAGCTTTAGACCATATGAACTTAACCTTCTTCTGTGTTAGCTTAGTCAAAGGAGCTAAGATAGAAGAAAATCCCTCTACAAAATGCTTATAGTAACCTATCAAACCTAAGAAACTTCTTATATCTGTTAGACTATGGGCCTTGGCTAGTTTTTTACAGCCTCAATCTTTTGAGAATCAACTTGAATACCTTCACCAGAAACAATATGACCTAAAAACACCAATGATGCTAACCAAACTCATATTTAGAAAATTTGGCATACAATTGTTGGTCCTTAAGGGTCTGAAGGATTATTCTAAGATGGTCAGCATGCTCCTCTTTATTATGAGAGTAGATGAAGATATCATCTATGAATACAATGATGAACATATATGAAAGAAAGATGGGATCGGAGCTATGCTTGTGAGCTATATGGACATTGGGAGGTTGATGACTTATATGCAACAAGCTGATGAGGAGAGCCAACATGTCAGAGAAGAGTTTAGGAGTAAAAAAGCTAAGATATCTAGCCATGAGGTTGGCAAGAGAGGGAATGGTAAAAAAATCCAATCAGGGCTGGCACCATCGTCTGGTAGTGCTCCTATGCCCAGAACTAGGAATGATCATAGGTCTCAAAACTTTGGAGCCTAGGGATCTTAGTCATAAGCTAGTATGGCTAAAGGTTCACATGGTACGCCACCATGTGTTAAGTGTGGTAGATTACACTTAGGTAAATGCCAAGAGGAGAGTGATGCTTGCTTCAAGTATGGCCAAGTGGGTCACCTCTAGAGAGAGTGTACAAAGTAGGCTGACCAGGCTCAGTATTCTGCATCAGCTCTACCAGCCAGAGGAAATCAGAAAGGTACTATGTTAGGTGTAAATAGAGCTGCAGATCGTTTGTATGCCATGGGTAGTCTCCAAGATCAGGAAAAATCCCTATATGTTATGACGGGTATGGTTCGAGTCTTTACTCTTGATTGTTATGTTTTGATGGATCCTGGAGCCACATTATCATTTGTAACTCCTTATGTGGCCAATAGATTTGATAAAACCCTTGAGATCTTCTTAAACCCTATGATGTTTCTACTCCAGTGGGTGAGTCTATTCGAGTTAAGAGAATCTATAGAATTATGTAGTGTTCATCCATCATAAGGATATTCTTGTTGATTTGGTTGAGTTAGAGATGACTGGTTTTGAAGTACTCCTTGTCATAGATTATCTTGATGCCTGTTATGCTTGCATTGATCGTAGAGCTCGAACCGTTAAGTTTCAATTCCTAAATGAACTGATTCTAGAGGGGAAGGGTGATTCTGTTGCACCTAAGGGAAAGTGTATCTCCTACCTTCAGGCAGAAAGCTAATTTCCAAAGGTTGTATCTATCGCCTTGTGTGAGTTAAGTCTGATGATGCCGAGTCTCCTACTCTTGAGTCAGTTTTGATTGTGAATGAGTTTCCTGAAGTCTTTTATGAGGATCTGCCTATTGTCCCTTCTGATAAGGAGACTGACTTTGGGATTGATATTCTTCGCAATACCTAGCCTATCCCAATTCTACCTTATAGGATGGCCTCCACTAAGTTGAAAGAGTTGAAAGAGATATTAAGAGATCTGTTAGAGAAGGGCTTTATCAAATTGAGTGTTTCTCCTTGGGATGCCCCTATCCTATTCATGAGAAAGAAAGATTGGTCTATCAGAATGTGTATCTACTATAGGCAACTGAACAAGGTCACAATAAATAATAAATATCCTCTCCCCAGGATAGATGATCTGTTTGACCAACTTTAAGGTGCTTCTTGCTTCTCAAAGATAGACCTCAGATCTAGCTACCATCAGTTGAAAGTGAGGGACTGTGATATTCCAAAGACGGCCTTTAGGACTAGAAATGGCCATTTTGAGTTCTTGGTATGTCCTTTGGGTTGACGATTGCACTTGTAACCTTCATGGACTTGACGAATAGGGTGTTCAGACAATATCTTGATATATTTATGATCATGTTCATCAATGACATATTGGTGTATATGAGAGATGAGGAGGAGCATGCCAATCACCTCAGAGTTGTCCTTCAAACCCTTAAGGACTATGAGTTATATGCAAAGTTTTCAAAATGTGAGTTCTGGCCCAAGTCAGTGGCCTTCTTAGGCCATGTTATTTATGGTGATATACTCGAGTAGATTCTTAAAAGATTAAATTGGTTAAGAACTGGCCTAGACCGACCTCTCCAACTGGTATAAGAAGTTTCCTGGGGTTGGCAGGCTACTACTATACGTTTGTTGATAGATTTTCTTCCATATTTGTACCATTGACCAAACTGACTCAGAAGAAGGTCAAATTTCAGTGGTCTGATAAATGTGAGAAGAGTTTTCAAGAGTTGAAGACTAGACTGACTACTTCTCCAATTTTAACTTTGCTCATTGGGACAATAGACTTTGTAATATATTGTGATGCATCAAGAGTTAGATTAGGTAGAGTTGGATTGGGTTGTGTGCTGATGCAGAGAGGGAAAGTGATAGCCTATGCCTCCAGACAACTTAAGGTTCATGAGAAAGCTAAGATTGTGTGCTGATCTAGAGAGAGAAAGTCATAGCCTATGCTTCCAGACAACTTAAGGTTCATGATAGAAACTATCCGACCTATGATCTTGAGTTGGCAGCGATGGTGTTTGCACTTAAAATCTGGCACCATTACTTATATGGAGTGCATGTGGATGTGTTTACTGACCACAAGAGTCTGCAGTATGTCTTTAGTCAGAAAGAGCTCAACCTGCGAGAGAGAAGATGGTTGGAGTTGCTCAAGGATTATGACATGAGCATTTTCTACCACCCAGGTAAAGCTAAAGTGTTGCTGGAGCTCTTAGAAGGTTGTCAATGGGTAACAAGACCCATGTTGAGGAAGGAAAGAAGGATTTAGCTAAGGAAATGTATCAATTGGCTCGCTTGGGAGTTCAATTTGAGGAGAATGATATGGGAGGAGTCAATGTTCCGAATGGGTCTGCTTTATCTTCAGTGGTAAAGGTGAAAAAAGCAAGACAAAGATCTTGTCATACTTTAATTGAAGAAAGTTGTCTACAAACAGAATGTGATAGTCTTCTCTAAAGAGAAAGATGGAGTGTTTAGGTACCAAAGTAGATTGTGTGTTCCATATGTATTGCTGAGTTTGTTTCTAAGTGCTCGAATTGTCAACAAGTTATAGTTGAGCATCAAAGGCCATAAGGATTGGCACAGAACTTTGAGATTATTGAGTGGAAGTGGGAGATGATCAACATGGACTTCATTACCAGTCTACCGAGGTCTCAAAAGCAACATGATTTGATATGGGTAATTATGGATAAGATGACCAAACTGGCTCTCTTCTTAGCAGTTAAGACCACTAACACTACAGAGGAGTATGCTAAGTTATACATCCTGAGATTGTGAGGTTGCACGAAGTTCTCTTGTCCATCATCTCGGATAGAGGAGCTCAATTTACCTCTCAATTTTGGAGATCTTTCCAGAAAAGATTAGGTACTATAGTGAATCCAAGTACAACCTTTCATCCACAAATAGATAGCCAGGCAGAGTGTATAATTCAGACATTAGAAGACATATTGAGAGCTTGTGTCCTTGAATTCAAAAGAAATTAGGATAATCACTTGCTATGGATTGAATTTGCAAATAACAATATTTATCATACAAGCATTCAAATGTCTCCCTATGAAGCTTTATATAGGACAAGATGTAGATCACCAATTAGATAGTTTGAGGTTCGAGAAGCCGAGTTGATTGTACCTAATCTTATCCACCAGTCGATAGAGAAGGTAAAGGTCATCAAAGAGAGATTGAAGACTACACAAAGTTGCCAGAAATCCTACACAGATGTAAGGAGAAAAGACTTAGAGTTATAGGTGAATGATTGGGTGATTGGCCGAGCGAATAAGTCAACTTCAAAGTGGATTTGTTGTGTGAAGAGTGCGTTACCTTATTATTAGAGAAAGGTTTGGAACGAAGTAGCTCGCCGGTTCCGCCTTAAATTGCTAAAAGAAAAACGAACCGGCTAGCGCCCAGAAGAGATGTGTACGTACTTGAAAGTGTCACCTATGAAGGATGTCATGAGATTTGGGTAGAAGGGAAAATTCAGTCTTTGCTATATTGGTCCCTATCTGATTGTCAAGAGGATTGAGAAGGTTGCTTATGAATTAGAGTTATCTTCTGAACTAGACACAATTTATCCTGTCTTCCATGTTCGGATGTTGAAGAAATGTTTAGGAGATCCTGCCTTGGTGATACCTATTAAGAGTATTTGAGTAAAGGATAGCTTGTCCTATGAGGAGATTCTGGTTCAAATTTTGACGCTAGGTTTGCAAGTTGAGAACCAAAAAGATTTCCTCAGTCAAAGTCCTATGGAGGAATCAATTTATTGAGGAATCTGCATGGAAAACTGAGGAAAAGATGAGAACTAAATATCTATATCTATTCGTACCTGATGATAAGAATGTTGAAAGTAATATTCTTACCCTTGACTTAGTTGATATTTCTATTCTTGAGTTTCATGTGTCTATTGTTAAGTCTGAGTAGAGTTTGTTGAGGTTGATGAGGAGTCAAGAATTTTGAGTTATTGAGTCAGTATTAAGACGAGTCTTGAATCTATTCGTGCCTTGATGTCCACTTTTACTCATCATTCAAGGATAAATGATTCTAAAGGAGAGGTGATATAACGCTTGGTAAAATTATCAAAATACCCTTAGAGGAGAGATGTGTGTAAAATGAGTCTTCCCATGCTCTGATGGTAAATCCAAGGCCGAATATGCGATCTATATGAAAAATTGAATGGGAAAATGGTCTCGGTTGATTTTAGAGCAACCAAATCAAAAGATAATTTTTCAATGCGAAAATAAATTTCAGTGATGGTCCACGACAGGTGTGTGACCCGCATCTGTCGTGGACCAACACTTAACTTTTGTCCAAAAATTTCCTATGGGATTAGAAAACTCATTCAGAGAATTTTCGGCGAAAAATCCCAAAAAGACACAAGATATGTGTCGCAGACCCCATGTTTCTGAGGTGAACTTTTTCTTTTATTTCATGAGGGGCATTTTAGACCTTTCCCAACCCCTCCTAAACTCAAAACACAATCTAAATGGGTCATTTTGAGCGTAGAAAGGGTTTTAAACCCCATTCCTAAGCCATTCTAAGTTCTTGAAAAAGAATAGGTCTAAAGAGAAGAGAAGAGGAGCTAGGAATTGAGGAGTTTGAGGAGAATTCTTTGAGGTTAATTGTCTTAAAGCTTCACACCAGGTATGTAAGGCTAAATTAAAGCGTGAGATTGTTCTCCCATGTGCCCCATTGATGGTAATAAAGGAGTTGAGAGTCCATGAGTCACCATACATGTTTCTTGATATACTTTCTTGATTATTTTCTTGCAAATCATATCTATTACATGTATTTTCATATGTTGATGATCATCATAAACTTATTTTTTTTGAATTAAATACTTTTCATGAGATATTGTATAAACCATATATGTTGATTTGTGAAAGCATGCATGAATAAACCTAGGGATGGAGTCTAGAGCCTTGACTTAAGTATGTTGATTGAAATCTTGATGTGAGTACGAGGTTGAGTTAATTGAGCTTGATGATCATATGAGTCTTCATAACTGAGTTCTTAGTTCCTTCTAAATGACTTCTTCAAAATGATGATCAGAGTTCTTGAGTTCTTAAATGAGAATTGAGTTAGTTGAGATGAGTTAAAGTCCCTGAAAGTAATAGAGGACTTTAGAGTTTAAGTTAACAAGATGATGAGAGTCTCCATGAGCCTCCATGAGGCTAATTGATATAAGGAAGAGTCTTATGAGCATCGAGTCTTGGGAGAAGTATAGAGCATTGAAATGGGTAAGAGTGAGTCCTACTTATACTCATTAACTACATCGCCAAACGTAGGTGAGGATTGAACCATTACATCACATGGTCCCTTCTTGAGGTAAAGTCCCTAAAAGCAATAGAGGACTTTAGAGGTAGATCCCTTGTGAATCATAGGTTTTTCTCACCTAGCAAGTACAGAATGATTATGGCAACATCAGCGGGATTGTTATACAATTACTAACTCATAAGTGATTATTGTTGGATAAGAGAAACTCCTAGAAAGTTCTTACCTTGAGTACTACGAGTCGAGTTGAGTTAAGTTCCATTGAGTTGAGTTGATGGATGAGGTTTGATTGGTTGGTGGGTCATTTGTCTACTCTTTACTCTTGCTTTAGATAGAGATTTGACATTCAGATTAAGTATATTATGAGTTGATGTTTTTCTGTATTATTCTAATTGTTTCTATTTCATTCAGCCATTTTACATACTCGTACATTCCATGTATTGACATCCCCTTTGGACTGCATCGTTTTATAATGCAGAGGTAGGTACTAAATATTGTTAATAAGCGCATTGTTGAGGCTCTAAGCATTCAACTGAGTTGGTGAGCCTCCTTTACTTTGGAGTATCATTCTTTGTTTTCATCTAGCTTTATAGAGTTAGACTTGAGTTAGCTTATTTTGTTTTGAGGTAGCCATGAGTCTGTCATTGCACTAATTGAAAATAATAGAGGCTTAACAGACTAGAGTTAAGTACTGATGTTGAGACTTGTTGAGCTAGTTTCTTTGTTACTAGCTTATGTATTTAATATGATATTTGAGTTATAGATTGTCCATTCTTATCTTTAGTCTTCCGCTGAGTTTTCTGAGTTATATTGAATGAACGAATGTGACTAGGCCAAGTGGTTCGCTTAGGGACTAGCAATAGTCTTTGAGTGCTAGCCACTTCTAGGGTACCCTTTTGGGACGTGACAGAACATGCTCTAGTAAAATAATCATAATTTTTTACTTCAAAGTTTAATTAAGAAAAATTTCCTGGCATTGAAAAGACTCATAAATCTTTAATTTGATAGGTCACGGAACACCTAACTTCCTATATATTGAGAGATGTATTTACTTAAAGTTGACAATTATAAAATCATATATTGAAACCTAATTAGTGAAGGAGCTTTCAACTTTTTCTTAATGAACTATGGCCAAGAGGCCAATTTTATTAATAAAATAGAAATGGGCTCAAGCTGAGGCTGCTATATTTCGGTCCAAGAAATAAAATGACCCGAGGCCCGGTCCAAATGGTCACCGCCTCAGGTGTGATAAAAGAGTAGGTGAGCAGCTAGGGTTTTCTTAACAAGACTGTGTAGCTTCATCCGCTCTACTACTTCTTCGCCCATGTTGTCTCTGTAAGTTCCGAACAACTATTTTTCTCTCTTTCTCCTTTGGGTCAACAACTATCTCCACTAATCTATGTAGCATTTCTGTTTCTTAGCTATCAAAGGTAAGCACCTACTCTTAGATCCTTTTATCCAAATCCTCTTGACTCTTGATAGTAGACTTTCAAGACCTTATAGGTGTCATGTCCGGTGAATCTTGAACTCTAAAAGGATCGGTTCCCTTTATCACATTCCAATTCATGTAATCCCTTTTCTTGATTTGGTTACTATTCCTGCCTTCTCTAGTGTTTCTGATAATCATGTCTTTTAGACCAGGAACTTTCGACTTAAAGGACTCTTGCAACCTTGATTTTTTTCCAAATCTCTAATTCTCACACTAAAAATTCAGTGTGAACACCCACACTTTAGAATGACCCAGTACAACCCTATACACATACAAAGAACGATTTGAGTCTCAACTTAAAAATTATTAGGGTGTTACATAAAAGCATTCAAAAGAACATTTCAAATGAACTAGCCAAACACAAATTGCTTCTCACCAAACAAAATACTTTTTTGAAAAGTACTTCTCAAAATAAGATATTTTTAACCGTATGGCCAAACAGGCTCTTAGTTTCATTGTGGTGTAAAAGAGACAAATAATTTACTTTTTCCTTATCGAATTATATATATTTGATCCTTTTCCTTTGGGATCTCAGATGTGAAAATCCTGGAAGAGTCGCCAACTCCAACTACCATTCGTACCTGATCCATACTAGATCTAATCAATGTTCCTCTCTTAGACACAACCATGGAACTGCATAATCGGTAAGTCATCTCATATTTTACTCCTTTATGTATATTTTTTAATTATCTGTTATTTGTGTTTCTACATAGACATAAGAAATATTCACCACATTAATTCCCATTAAATAAAGGACAATTTTCATGTGATAAACATGTGAAAATGATTTTATGTGCAACTAGTATCCGTATCCGTGCATTGCACGGTAACAATAACATACCCAGTGCAGAATGTACGCAGACTTTACTACTACCTCATAAAAGTAGAGAGGTGTTGCACGATCAATATAAAAATTAATTATCATAATAATTTTATTTTTCTATATCGAATATTTAAAATTATCATAATTAAGTCTTTGAACTCAAATATTCACCTGTTTAACTGCCTAATTGCAATGTTTCTTATCAAAGTTATCCATATGTCTGTTGGTGCATTGTTACAAATAAAGTAATAATGTGAAGATGTGAAAATGTGTTTGTATAACTTTATTTGATGATTTAGATTTGATAAAATTGATCAACTAATCTATGCTATTTTTATTTTCGCTTTTTTTGAATTTTTTTTAAAAAATTTATTTGCTTTGTCCTTTTCCTATCGTTTTCTTCTCCACTTTTTACCTTTGTTATGTAAAATCCAAAAGACACCATTACGGTGTTAATAGATTTTTTTTTTAAAAAAAAAGAAAAATTCAATAGAACCAACAAATTTTTCACGAGTTTTGAATTTTGATATCCTAATATGTAACGAAATATGGCTAGTTTTATTTTTTAAGAAAATCAAAATTAGTATATTATTTTAATAATATTATTATTTTGCTATAAAAAAAATACAATCTACTGACTCTCTCAATATTTTAAACAAAACCTTCCATCACATCACAAAAAATTATGCTATAATTTCTCCATATAAAGTATAAATTAGCTTGTTTGAACAGTTATATTGTCTTCACTTACTTCTGAGCTAAACTACGTAGTTATACTTCATCATTACATCTTAGCGGAAGAAAGATTTTTTTTTTCATAACTTCACTAATTCCTACAACCAAACTATGAAAGTATAGGCTTTAAACATTTTTAAGTTTGAAACTAACTAATTTTCAATAGAAAAAGCAAAATTAATTAAAGCTATTAAAAATTATAAAATACAATATAAAAATATTTGTATGAAAAAACTAATACCATTCAATATTTAATGTGATTATAGTAGAAAGTATAGATCGATTACCTCATTAACAACAATGACCTAAGATTCTTCTTTTCAAACTTTGGCTTATACTTAATATTATAATAGGTTATGAAATTAGCACTTCATTTATGTCAATTTTTCTTAAAGAAATCATATCAATTAGTTAGGACTTAGAAGTGTGTGTGTGTGTGTTTTTAATACAAAATAGAAATAAAAGAATCAATCTTATCCCAAAAACATACGAGTTTAATATTATATTTATATTTATTCTTATCATTTTATTTGTTCAGTCTTTTCTCTACCTCCTAATTGTAATTTTCTACTCGATACTCTATATATCTGTCCAATAAATATTGAAATAATATAAAATATTTTTGGATTGAAATATACAATATATCTGTAAAAAAAAATAATCTAATAAATAGTAATCACAAGAAAGAAAATAATGGTTCTTTCTTGTGATTACTATTTATTAAACACATTATATTTTTCAAACATATTACTGCATCTATGTTAAATCTGTAATATGTTTTAGAAAATTAGCAAATAATATTTTCACCCGTTAGTACTCTCAATGCATTCATTGTCACTTTCTTGTATGTTGTTGCATCTTTTGCATTTTATTAATGTTACTTTTTATATTTCTTTAAATTAAAGTTTTAAAAGAAAGAAAGTACTAAAATTATAGGAGTAGAATTTTTTTTTGTATTAATACACATTAATAGAAAAAAGAAAATTAACTGAAAAGGGATACACAAAGCAATTAGAAGTTAAATCAAAATAAAATGAATTTGATATTGAATAATGTTATTCCAAATCCTGCAAAGAGATACAATGAAGTGATGAAATTGAAACAAACTTAAGTAAATGCATCAATAATAATTATTATGTCATGATTTTGCAGCAAGTTTTCAATTAATAATTTATATATTAACTGTATTTTCAAGTGATGATGATTACTATGTTATTATAGTGATTAATTTTACCATCCACTATTGTTGTCTAGTAAAACAAATTACGTTAATTCAATGTAGTAATAAATATTATTATTCTGCTTCACCACCAACCAGCCATCCAATTAGTCTCATATGCGTGACTTTAATTTCTCTTGCCACAATTGTTTTTGTTTAAATCATCTTCACGGTAAAATGAAATCCTACAAACAATTCAAAAAAAAAAAGATGAAAAAGTAACAATAAAAACATACTCATGGACTACTCAAAAAAGAGTTATATAAATAACAATAAAATTACTCAAAAAATGTAAATAAGAACATACACATAAACAATAAAATTATCAAACTATACTAAGAAGAAAAGCAAATCAATAATCAAATGCGAAACACAGATTAGTGATGATCTCAAGTTGTAAAAGTTTACCAAAATATATGTCGTGAGAAAAATGAAATCAAAATTTGTGTGGAAGTAGTGAGTTACTATCAAAATTGAAATTGAGAATATTAATAAAAAGTTAAAATAACTGTAAAATTTTGAATTTTTAAAAATATGTGAAAACTGTTCTTTAGTGAATTAGTAATTATTATTTTTAATGTTTAATTAAAAACAATTATGGGTGGAAGCGGTTAATTGTAGGGTAAAATAAGGTTTTAGGTCCAGGGTTATGATTTGGAGTTTAGGTGAAGAATTAGGGTTTGTATTTAGGTTATGTTGGGTAGTAATTTTCTGAATCACATGATAGGTTATGTTAGGGTTAGACATTTAAATAGTTAAATTAAATGGTAGTAAGTCATCTACTAAGTCTTGATAATCTATTATTTCATCTTGTGCTAATTCTTGTAGTACTATATTTATGTCGTCATACCATGTTTGCATAATTAAGTTATTGATTTCTTGTTCTTCATATTCAATTATTTTTTCCCATATTATTTTTCTTATT
>DF369157.1:383-17642 GCA_000787875.1 Solanum virginianum
TTCTATCACTAACTCCGCAGCTATTGTAGATCGGCAACACTATTATTTGAGCAAATCGACAACACTATTTCTTGCCATGAATCAGTTCGACAACTTCAACCTTTTTCCCTTTTTCTTTATCCAACAAGTTTCTTCAAATTTTTTTTTGAGCAAATGGCATCCCTGTTTTTTTTATAACTGAATCATTGAAAATTAGAATTTTGAAATCCATTTGATTTGCAACCACAGAGCTATCCATATTGTTGCCAACAAAGTTTTTTCCATAATTAATGGCAAATTAGATTTTATTTTTGGTTACTCCCCCATATTATGCATAATATCTTAGATTGAAGCCGCTTAATTCGTTAGGTATCACCCACGTCGCAAGATATCAACACACCTCATTAAATATGAGATTTTAGGTAATTTTAGAAATAGTTAGTATAGAAGGGAATTATCAATTTATAGTATGAGATTTGTATAATTTATACTACATTGTATCTAATTAATCACCTACATCAATATCATTATGATATTAATCAAACTGTAAATATCTAAAGTTTCCATTTGCATCGTGTGGTTGTGATATGTTCAAATTAAAATTCAAAACACAAAAATCATGTTATTTCACTCCAAGATGACAAATCGAAACTATGAATTTTCACATTTAAAATGTAAAAATGTAAAAGTACTTTGTCCGGTCATTGCTATAGTAACTTTTTTTAGATTTATTATCAAAGGACAATAATAAAGCGAAAATTTGTAAAAAAAAACAATCATATTAATTAGGTTTCATGAGCAAATTTTAATAAAAATTAATTAAATAAATTAAGTGACTTTTTCTGAAAAAGAGCTTATAATTTGATTGTTTTTGAATTAAAATTCAAAGTTGAATGACTTTCTGTGAAAAAAGTTAAGCTGTAAAATTCAAAGTTGAATGACTTTCTGTGTAAAATTCAAAGTTGAATGACTTTCTGTAAAATTCAAACAGATAGATTGTATGTACTCAAGCTGTCTGGTTGCAACTTCCTCATACTTGCAATCAAGCAACGCAATGGGCAACTTGCAAGTAGCTTTTGAAAAGTCTGCTAACTATTTTCTGAAAAGCCTTACAAAAGTTTCTGCGGCACAACCCACATACACAGGCGTCCGCTCTAACATGAATGCATGCAATGACATAGGGCTGAACAAAAGACTTGAGATCATATAGAGGACTTAGTGTCACAACCCAGCCCATGGGCCATGACTAGTGCCTGATTGGGGCACCCAAACACAAACGCTAAGCCAGATTATAACAGATGTATTATTTTTACAAAAATTTTGGCAGAGCTTTCTTTGTTTTATGTACTATCCCAAATACTCTGCACTCAGAAAATCCCAAAAGAACAGTATATACATATACATACAGGCCGACAAGGCCACTACGGCAGTTAAACTCACTCAACATACACATCATATATGTACAATCATACAAACTGGCACAACCCACATACACAGGCGTCCACAGACCTCTAAAAAACAAATAGAATCATAGGATAGGACAGGACCCCGTCGTACCCTCAAATAATGTATATGAAAAATCATAGACAAGTGTATATACCAAGTGTAGGCTCCGAAGCAAGGGGAGCTCTTCCGACAACAGGTAGAAACCCTAAGCTGGAGGATCACTAATCTGTACGTCGGTACCTGCAGGCATGAAACTCAGCCCCCGAAGAAAAGGGGGTCAGTACGAAATGCGTACCGAATATGTAAAGCCGAAGGTACAGAATATAAATCTGAGTAATAATCAAAACAAAAATATAAAAGTCAAATGCATATAAAAAATATCAAAATATTTATTTGCAAAATACCCAAATCATGCCTAACAGACAAAACTGGTGGTGACCTCCAGAACTGCGCCATCCACTGCATATCACCAGAAAGTTCAAATCTCCGAAATCTCCGTCACATAATACCAATATAGAATAAGTGAGCCAGGGAAGATCACTGCACTCACAAGTCATAATACAGAATTGGCATCATGCCGATAAGTGAGCCAGGGAAGACCACTGCACTCACAAGTCATAATACAGAATTGGCATCATGCCGATAAGTGAGCCAGGGAAGACCACTGCACTCACAAGTCATAATGCCAACATATCAAAAGCCTAGCGCCTTATAACGCCAGTCTAAACAAAGCCGGCCCATGGGCAAGCCAACCCCCCATATACAGCCCAACACCGAAATGTGTATATATATATCATAATACACACGATAACAACCGGCCCGAGAACTGGTGAACAATATCATAATAGACACGAGTAGAATAGTGAGTGATATATGCATAAAATTATTATTATAAATCCCAAAAGATAAGTAAAATATTCATATTTGAAATTAAAATATTATTTCTTCCAAATTCTTTCCAAAGTTACCAAAATGGCATAAAAAGGGTGTCGTGGGTCCCACGGCCGATGGAAATCCGAACTAGCCTAAATTAGGAGGAACACATTTGTCCTAGATCATGTAAACTACTACAAAGCATTTCAAAATGATTTTCAAGGCAATCCGAGCTTTCTATCAAAAGTTACGGGCATTTATAGTTTTTAAACCCATAAAGCATNAATTTACAAATTTCAAGGACATAGGAATCTAGATTTTGACCAAGCATCATACGGATGCTAAGAATCTAATACAAATCACACATAAGCCCGGATTTTTATAATAGCGTTCTTCGAGGTTCATAACGTAACCTACGTTTAGCTAAATCATGCCAAACGAAAGGAGGTGCTTTACATACCTCAAACACTTCTCCAAACTACTCCAAATGCAAACCCGATCCAACTTATGCTTTAAGGTGTCCAACGTCTACAATTAAGTCACAACAATACCAAACCATTAGCTAAAGGCTTCTTAGGCGCTATATTCCAAATTGGCCCCCAATTCTATAAAAATTTTGGCAGCGCGCCAAACGATTAGCCAAAGGCTTTTGGGCCTTAAATTCCAAGTTTGCCCCTAATTCCATAAAAATTTCGGCAGCACTTCCCTTAAAAATAGGCTACCCCGAGAATCAACTCGGCTCAATCAACAATAATCACAATAACAACAGTCGCACAATATCAAGAATCAATTCAAGAGCCAATTTACAACAATAACTCTAAAAATCCTTATATAGCAACATGCCAAGAATTCGGTCAACCTATCATCAAGTACTTATAAATGATTCCCAACCATGTTTTTTCACACCACAATGATTAAAGTATACCAATTAGGCATTAATTGATAATTCTAACATAACATACCACTAAATAACATACATAGCCCAATCCGGCTCCAACATCATCATATGCAACCCATTCCCAACATGCTATATTTTATGATATTCCTTTATTTTAACATTCTACAATATATATAGAACCTTAATCACACATAAAACAAGATAAATGCTTACCTTAGCACCTCAACCCCTCACTTGAGCTAGGTTTGCCAAAATTGATGAAAGAGGTGTTTTCTTGCTCAAATAACACTTCCAAGCTACTAAAGGGACTCAATATAGTGGATTAACACCAATAATTAAATTGTAGAATGAAAGAAGGAAATTTTCAATTTTTTTTGGGATCAACCTACTAAGGGGACTCAATATAGTGGATTAACACCAACAATTAAATTGTAGAATGAAATAAGGAAAATTTTAATTTTTTTTCTAAGTGTAATATTGCATACAAGATAAGGAGTCTTACATACATATCTAGACAGTCTTGGCCCCACCCCCACACTTGTACCAATTAGAATATAACACACTTTAAGTGGGGCATCTCCTATTGATTCTTCAAGACCCAACTTTACAAAATTTTACTTTCGATCCCAAACTTTTCCTAATCAGTCCAATTAAGGACATACGGGGTCTAACATTCTCCCCCCTTAGAACAGTCGTCCTCGAATGTTAAAACTATCCTCACCAATTATGTAAACAACTTAGGGGGAGTTTCTTTCTTTCTTTCTTTCTTTTTTTCCAATTATCACAACACCCCATTCCACAACCAATAATTTAACTATCACGCAAAGCAGCTAAATAAAGAATTAAATTACCTGTAGGTACGAAAAACAAGTGAGGGTACTTCTTTTTCATCAGCTTTTCTGCTTCCCAGGTCATTTTCTCTTTGTTCTTATTTCGCCACAACACCTTAACTGAAGCTACATCTGGATCAATCAACTCGGTCTCTCTAACAGCAAACCAACCGGTTGGTGAGTTTAATATGCCTGGCTTGGGGTTAGAAAGCTTATGCTGAACTCTTGATAGGCTTTTAGTTAGTATATCTGCAGGCTAGTCTCTTGTAGCAATGTAGTTGGTGACTATTAAGCCTTGAGTGATCTTCTCTCTAATGAACTGTCAATCATTCTCTATCGTGTTTTGTCCCCTCATGAAGCACTAGATTGGCTGCCATTTGTAGGGTTGCTTTGCTGTTACTATACACATCAATAGAAAGAGTTACATCAATACCAAGTTCCTTCATCTGAAGTTAATCAACCCTATTTTGTCCATCAAATATGAACCTTTGATTCTTATGGAAGCTACTGATATACGTAGTAATTTTGCCTAATATCAGATTTGTGACTCCATTTTGCGAGCAAATCTGCTGTACCATTCCCTACTTTGTAGGTATGAAGACGTGTGAAGCTACTAAATTTGGTAGTCACTTCTTGAAGGTCAGTTATGAATTGAACCAGTGACCAGAAGTTTTAGATGGAAATCAATACACTTTGCACCAGCTATAACCTTCCTGCATAGGAAAAGAACTTACAGTCCAAATTTGTATATTTCCTAGCATCCTGTCTAAAAGTGGCTGATATTGACTTATGGATAATTTCTTTGAGCTTAGTGGTACCCTGAGATACTTAAAAAGGCAGCATCCCCTTCATGAAACCAGTGTACTGCAGAATAGTTTGCTAATTTGCTTCTACAACTCCACTAAAATAGATATTACTTTTTGCCTGATTTGCTATAAGAACTGACACTTTGGAGAATTCTTGAAAGCAGTCATACAACATTTTTACTGATTTGACATCACCTCTGCTAAATAGTAATATATCATCTGCAAAGCTTAGCTGAATAATCTTCCATTTTTGGCACCTTGGATGGAAATTAAAGTCATTTGTTGTCTCCGATTCTTCAGTAGTCTGATAAGATACTCCATAGTAAATGTAAAGAGATAAGGGGAAAGAAGATCTCCTTGTCTTACCCCTCTTTTTTCTTGAATGAAGGGCTTGGAGCACCATTTACCAGAATGGAGTAGGATACTATTTTGGCACATACCATGATCCAGTTGATAAGCTTTATTGGAATTTACACTCCGTTCAGCACCTCTTCAAGAAAGTGTCACTCCACTGAGTCATAAGCTTTCTGCATACCAATTTTTAGCATACACCTAGGTGACATCCCTTTACTCCCATATCCTTTCACTAACTCATGACTCAGAATTATATTATCACTGAGTTTCTCTAAAGTCATCTTAGGAGTGTTTTTTGTTTCACTTTTTTATGGGTCATGCCAAATTAAATTGTTAAAACTTTACCAAGTCGTATAGTGATTTTGGTGGCAGCGGAGATTATGTACGTATATGTTATATTAAGAAAGAAAAATTAGACAAACGATTTTAAAATTTCCTAATTTAAAATAACCTAATTATTACCTAAATTAATCACTCGGGAAAATTTCATTGCAAGCGAAGTGCAATAGTGCATTATGGATTGCTCGTCTCTTCTTGGACAATACATTATATTGGCTTTGGATTTTTTAAGAAAAAATAAAAGCTGTTCTTTCATTGATGAGATAAGGATGCACACACTATGGAGTTTGACATACCAAACTTGAAGCGTTGGTGCTTAAGGAGCAGTTAGTAGAAAGTTAGCCTATACAAAGGGCAATGGAAGTTACTGACTAAGTAGCTAAGGAGGTTAAAAAATAAAGTTGGCGTCCTTTGTTCTTTTTATCTAAAGGTAACCAAATCCATTCTATCTAGATTTACAAGGCCCTTAACTACTCTAGGAAGATTATCATAGGAGTTGAAGATATGGTTGACATCAGATAAGAGGTAATCAATGCAAGTTTGTCTGCAGGTTGATTTGCCTCTCAGAGGCAGTGATTGATATTTAAACCATGCTCTTCAAGTAGTTTCTGAATCCTATTAATAGGGATGTACATTCTCCAGGGGATACTCCAATTTTCACTGATGGTTTTAGTAAGTAATATGGAGTCAATTTCTCCAATGATCATGTTCATTCCTCCTTGGATGCGTAGTTCCATTCCATGTAACATGGACATGGCTTCTGCTCAATTTCTGGGTCCTTCTCCAAGAGTAATAATGAAGGCCATGATGACTAGTCCCTTTGTATTTGTAATGGTCCATTAGGTCATTTTAAAAATAAATCTTCTCTCTTTCATAAAGATCCTTTTCATAAAATTTAAATGACAATTTTGGATTATTCAATGACTACGATTAATTAGTTTATGGGTAATTTAGATAATCAATTTAATTGATGGACTAAATGTTAATCTACTTAACATCTTATACCATATTTACTAAAATTAGGTTAAAATACTTTAGCACTTTTAGTATATAATTAGTTTGGAAAAAAATAAAATAAAGAGAAGAGAGGAGAAGGGTTAGCGGACAACTTCAAAACAGATGACTCGAGAGAAAAGTTTATGCTTCAGGTAAGAGATTAAAATTGTTGAATCTAATTATAAGTGCATAAATTTCTAAGAGGTTAGACATGTTGTGACGAAAGGATGCAAAACATGAAAGTAGAGAAAATAGAGAACATCAAATTTAATGTGGAAAAACCTTTCAAACGAAGGTAACAACCATGGGATCATTGAGATCCAAATTGCTCCACTATAATAATAAGAGGGTTATAAATATTCTCCTTAATGGCTACACAACAATTTCCAAAGGAGAAGCAATAGCTACACCAACAACTGGATGTTCCGTACCTCCAAATTCAATGTTCACCATTCATATCAAAGACCAAAATGTTAGGAAACTCAGTCAAACTTTCGGCCCGATCCAATCGTTAATGAATTGGCAAATGCAATTTGAAGACAGCTGGTAGGAGACAAAAGACTGTTGCGAAAAATACTCTTTTCTTCTCTTTTCTCTCTTGTTGAAAGCTCTCACAAAGACCTCTCTTATGTGCTAATATCTCTCAAAGATGAATAATAGTGAGCAATGCATAATTCCCCCAAAAGTTGTCCTATTTATAGATAATGAGTTATTCTTTTCCTTAAGCAAAAACCAACTCTAAACAGGACTATTCCAATCCTTTTCCAAATAGGATTAGAGTCCCAATACTTTTCCAAATAGGATTAGAATTCCAATCCTTCTCCAATTAGGATTGGAAACCAAAAGAGAATAGGATTAGGCCATGGGCCTTTAGTTGGAACATGGGCTATTGCCCAACAAACTCCCCCTTCAGCCAAGGGGCCAAATGGACTTTAAGTGGAGGAACTCTTGACAGGCTTCATGCCTGCTGTAGTTCTGCAAAATTCATGCTTCTCTGCAATCATTACTTTTGTAACCATATCCGAAGGATTGTCATCAGTGTGTATCTTCTCAATCTCAAATAATTTATCTTCCATGATCATTCTTATCCAATGATACTTTCTACTAATATGCTTGGATTTAGAATGAAAGGTGGAGTGCTTGGTAAGATAAATAACACTCTAATTATCACAAAATAAGATGAACCTTGACTGCTCAAAGTCAAGATCTTTGATAAATTTCTTCATCCAAAGTAATTATTTGGCACCTTCAGTGATTGCAATATATTTGGCTTCTGTGGTAGATAGAGCTATGCATTTTTGTAATCTTGATTGCTAAGAAATAGCTCTTGCTGTAAAAGTGATCAAATAACTAAAAGTAGATTTTGAATTGTCAAAATTTCCTCCTAGATCAGAGTCTGTATAGCATAAAAGTTCAGGCTTGCCACTACCAGAGCACAAATCTATGTCTGAAGTACCTTTCAAATATCTTAGCATCCATTTCACTCATTTCAATATTCTTTTCCAGGATTAGAAAGAGATCTGCTAATAGTACCAACAACATGTGTAATATTTGATCTAGTGCAAACCATAGCATACATCAAACTACCAACTGCAGAGGAGTAAAAGAATACATGACACCTCTTTTTTTTCTTCAATTATAGATGGACTCTGGGTTGTATTCAACTTAAAGTGTTCAACAAGAGGAGTACTAGTCACTTTTGCTTCTGTGATATTGAACCTTTTAAGTACTTTCTCAATGTACTGCTTCTGGAATAATGATAACTTATTTTTACTTATGTCTTGATAAATTTGTATGCCTAAGATTTTCTTTGCTAGTCCCAAGTCCTTCATCGCAAATGACTTGCTCACTCCTTTTTAAGGTCTTCATTTCTAGATTTATTTCTACAAATAATCAACATATCATCCACATCAAGTAGTAAGATAATGTAATCATCTTCAGAGAACTTCTTAAAGAATATATAATGATATGAAGAAGTTTTCTTGTATCCCTGATCTTCAATAACAGATTCAAACTTCAAGTATCACTGCTTTGGAGCTTGTTTCAAGCCATACAAGCTCTTTCTCAATTTACAGACACAATTTTCTTTTTCTTTGATCACAAACCTTCAGGATGCTTCATGTAAATCTCTTTATCTAAATCACCATGAAGAAAAGAAACTTTAATATCCATTTGCTCAACCTCTAAGTCTAGACTTACGGCTAAGGCTAGAACTATGCGAATAAAAGATATTTTCACAATAAGAGAGAAAATTTCATCAAAGTCAACTCCCTTTCTCTAGCCAAAACCTTTGACAACTAACCATGCCTTGTACCTTGGTATAGAGGTATGTTGATCTGGATTTATTCTAAAGATCCATTTATTTGTTAGAGCTCTCTTACCTTTCGGTAACTCTACTAGCTCATATGTGCCATTCTTGTGAAGTGACTTCATCTCATCCTCCATTGCTTCTAACCATTGATATCTATGAGTATCTATCATGAATTCATCATAACCTTCAGGTTCTTTCATATTAGTGACAAATATATACTTATTTGGAGAATAATATGTTGATTTTTGCTTCTCCCTAGTAGACCTTCTATAAGAGGTTTCTGGAGCATCCAAAGCAGTTATCTAAGCCAAAGTTAGTTGATGATTGCTTCTCCCTAGTAGACCTTCTATAAGAGGTTTCTGGAGCATCCAAAGTAGTTATCTAAGCCAAAGTTAGTTGATGATCAACCATAATATCACTAATAGGAACATCAATAGATTATACACTCTCATGGTCATTTTGATCTTGATCCCCATCTCCATTATTTCTTTGGATTTCTTCTTGTGCAAAAGATGAATCAGTATTAAGAACAGGATCAACATCAACTTAGCTTTCATCAATCTAAGAATTTGTTTTCTCAGTCTTGTTAATATCTTCAATGGTTTAGTCTTCAAAGAATACTACATCACGACTTCTAATCAACTTCTTATCAACCGGATCATAAAAGCGATATCCAAACTCATCTTGATCATATCCAATAAAGATGCACTGTTTAGTTTTCATATCCAATTTGGATATCTCATCTTTTGGAACATGGACACAAGCTTTACACCTAAAGACTTTCAAGTGATCGTAGGAAACATCTTTTGCATACCCAACTCTATTTGAAATATCACCATCCAAAGCAATAGTAGGAGATAAATTGATAATATAAGAAACAATGTTATGTGCCTCAACCCAAAAGGAATTTGGAAGTTTAGCCTCCGAAAGCACACATCTAACTATCTCAACTAAAGATCGATTCATCCTTTCTGCCAAACCATTCAATTAAGGCATCTTGGGAGGAGTCTTCTGATGACTAATTCCTTGTGATTGCAATAGTTCTCAAAGGGACCAATGTATTCCCCTCAATTATCCATGCGAATGCATTTTTTTTTCTAGTTTGCCTCTCAGATAAGGCTTGAAACTCTTTGAACACATCAAACTCTTAATCTTTGAATTTTAAAGGATATACCCAAAGCTTGTGAGAGTGATCATCAATGAAAGTTACAAACTGCACCACCTTTCGACTTCACTTTAAACAGACCACATAAGTCAGAGTGTACTAGCTCCAATAGTTTAGAGTTTCTTGAAGGAGGATTATCGTGAAAAGAAACTCTTTTCTACTTTCCAACTAAGCAGTGAACACATCTTTTCACCTTTGCTTGTTTTACACCAGCAAATAAATTCTTCTTTGACAAATAGGTGATTCCCCTCTCACTTATATGGCTAAGCCTCTTATGCCACAATTCTGATAAAGACTCACTTTCTACCAAATTTATAAAGTCAGGAAGGATTGATCCTTATGTCACATATAAATTTGAATATTTTCTTCCTCGAGCTACAATCAGTGAGCCTTTGGTGAGTTTCCATTGGCCATTGAACAAGTTATTTTGATAGCCATCATCATCTAGTTGTCCCACAGATATCAAACTCAAAGGAATATCTGAAGCATGCTTGACATTCTAAAGGACTAATATTGTACCAATATTGGTCTTCAAACAAACTGTGCCAACACCAAATACCTTGACCTCACTAGCATTACCCATCTTTAGCACACCAGAATTAGTAGGAGTATAAGATGAAAAGAAGTCTCTTCTTGGTGTAACATATGAAGTAGCTCCAGAATCTACTATCCAACTTGTATCTTGAGATACAAAATTGATGACACTTTTATCACAAGCAAAGAGAAGGTTGTCTCGAACAACAGCAACAATATTATTTCCATTATTTCCTACCTTTTTTCCTTCTCCAAGGTCTTTCTTTAACTTGTTGCAAAACCTTTTAATATGTCATTTCTTTCCATAATAATAACACACATGATTTTGATACTTGGATCTTGACTTGCTTCTACTTTTACCTCTACTTCTTGAACCTCTTGTCTTAAATCTCCCTCGATCTTCTGTGTAGAGAATGTCTGACTGTGAGGACGTGCCTTGAGATCTTCTTCTGACTTCTTCATTCAACATACCACTTTTTGCATATTCCATAGTCATCTTACCACCTGGAGTAGAATTTGTTAAAGAAACTCAAAGAGTTTTCCAAGAATTTGGTAAAGTATTAAGAAGCCAAAGTCTTTGTATTTCATCGTCAAAGTTGACACTCATTCCTGACAGCTGATTAAGAATACCTTGAAAATCATTTATGTGATCAAGAATAGGACTACCCTCCTTATATTTAAAGGTCATCAATTTCTTTAACAAAAACAACTTGTAATTGCCCATTTTGAAAGTGTAAAGCATCTCAAACTTTTCCCACAAGGTTCTAGCATGTGTCTCATTTATAATGTGATTGTGAACATTGTCTTCAACTCATTATCTTAAATATCCACACACTTGTTGGTGCTCAAAATCCCAATTCACATCGGTCATGTCCTTATGTTTATGAGCAGCAAAAATGGGAAGATGCATCTTCTTCACAAATAGTAGATCATTCATCTTGGTTTTCTATATGTTGTAGTTACTCTCATTTAAGCACACCATCTTGCTCATATTTCCATCTATCATAGAATTTTTTATTAGACAACCAAAGCTCTGATACCACTTGTTGGGTCCATGCGTACCCTCACCCCAATCCTGTATTAGTATGATATTATCTGCTTTGGGCAAAACCCTCACGAATTTATTTTTGGGCACATCCCAAAAGGTGTCATACTAATGGGGTTAGGGTAACTATTATATCTTGGTCATTTGCTCTCTCCACAACTGATGTGGAAGGAGTTTGCATCCCCAACAAACCTCCTCTCAAACTCTGATGACACAATCTTATGACCTCCCCTCTAGTGGTTATCTATTTTTAATCTACCACCATCTTGCACCATTGCAAGAACCTGTAAGACTTGCTGCCCGACCACCTTTTTTTTCTTGTCAGGAAGACTTTTGACACAAGACATTACATCATACCTCCACATTGCTAGGTTGCACCATCTGATATGCCAAATCATCTTGTACCACCGTTATCACCCAATGGGATACACCGCCAAATTATAAATACATAAATATCTAAGAGGTTGGACATATATATTTAAATCATCAATTGATTAGTAATAGTATAGAAGTTTGGTGAATGAATGCTCCGACAAGTGTACAATAAATTTCCTCTATTGGCTAATGATTTCAATATTCTGATCATTAATTTCTATATCATATTATGCATATATGGATTAGAGTGTAGGATATTCTAGGCCTTGTATATGGGTTTTTGTCCCTTTCATCAAAGTTTAAATTGGTTTTTTTAAACATAGATTTGTTACAAATTGTTTTCTTATGCCACCACTAGTACTAGTTAAATTTAATTTAATATAGTTTTTTAATTATTTTTATTTTGTGATTTCATCATAATTCAAGTTTTGATATATTGATATAAGTAATTAGATATTAGGTGTAGTGTATTATATGAAATATCTGTAGGTTATTTACTTTTGAGGAATTAAGAGTTAACCCTAGACTCAATATTAGAAACTTGAATATAGAGTTGAGTGTTATAGTTTGAAAATCTTATTGTGAATTTTTATTTGATTAGATCATAGTGCTACAGATTTTATTCGAATAGGGAAGGCTCAAGTCCCGTAGTGAGTGTTCAATTATTAAGGCAAGTGAATTTTTCAATCTTTGTTAAGTATATGGAATCTCATGCTTCCTTGTGTGAGGTGTTCATCAAGAATGATTTTGAATTATTGAGTTAATGTTAATGTTGTATCAAGACTATGTTGTTGTGAATTATGCGTTGTATTAAAATTAGTCATCTCCTCATTATAGTGTAAACATATAATGACCTGGCCCAATGCTGTGAAGTATTTTCTGCTCTTGGGCCTAGCCCATCATGGATTTATCCCTTTGGGCTCACCCCAAAAGGTGCCTCACAATATATAGACCCATCCTTTACTTATATACCCACCATCTCTCTTGTGTTTTGTCGATGTGGGACATTTCATCTCAAGATGGATTTTTACATACACCCCCTCTATGGATTCAGCGTCCTCGTTGAGGTTTGCCCCACCACATGAGATTCGCCTAGACTCAACAATGAGGTTTGCCCTGCCTCACTGGGATTCACCTAAACTCAGTTGAACTCTAGCCCCATGTCGACAAGGCTGACATAAAAGTTTCTTTGATACTACTTGTAATGACCTGGCCCAACACTATGAAGTATTGTCTGTTCTTGGGCCTAGATCATCACGGATTTGTCCCTTTGAGCTCACCCCAAAAGGTGTCTTACAGTATACAGATCAGTCTTTTACTTATATACCCAACATCTCTCTTTTATTTTGCCGATGTGGGATATCTCATCTCAAGATGAGTTGTAACAGTTTAGAACTTTTTTATGCTCAAAACGACCCATTTAGGTCATGTTTTATGTTTAGGAGGGGTTGAAAAAGATCTGAAAAGCCCCTCACGAATTTTGAAAAAAAGTTTACCTTAGTGACAAGGTATCCGTGACATGGACCTATTTATTTTTTAGGGTTTTTTCACTGAAAATTTCCCAAACGGATTTTCTAATCTCGTAGAAATTTTTTGTACAAAATCTAAATGTGGGTTTATGGCAGGTGTGCGTCGCACACTTGTCGCGCACTCTCACTAGAATTCATTTTCGCATCGAAAAATTATCTTTTGATACGATTTTTTTAAAAATTAATCGAGACCACTTTTCCACTTAATTTTTCATGCTAATCGCATATCTGGCCTCGAATTTTCCATTGGAGCATATGAAGACACGTTATGCACACATCTCTCTTTTAGGGTTATTATGGTAATTTTACTGGGCATTACTAATGGATTAACTTTTTTCCTCTTTTTTGCATGTGATTTGGGGGCTAGAGATTTTGAACTTGAGCCTGTCTACTTCATGACCCTAGTCTCGTCTGAAAAATCGTCTTCAATAGCGTCGCCATGAGTATTGTTGGTAGCCTTGACTGTTGAGTCTATATCCATTGGTTAAGACTTATCATTGTCGCGAACTTCCTGTGTAAGACCAAGGCTAAATGTTGATTAAGTATTCGTGAGAATAGTTCACTGATTTAAACAAAAAAGGAAAATGTTCAAACAATGAATGGCGAAGAAGACAAACTCTTCTGAAATGAAAGTACCAAAAAATAATTGCTCAAATTTGAATTTACAATTAATTGTGACATATTGTTGAAGTGACCCCAAAAAGTGCCCGAAAAAATGCCTCAAAATGCCCAGAATTTTAAATTTCATATATCTCAAAATCTCTGCGCGATATCAAAAATCCGACTTCATATTCTTGTTTAGGGGGTCAAAATTAGGGGAAAAAGGATCTAACCCAAATTTAAGAGCCAACAATTAGCAATTTCAATTTTCATATTTTTTTATCCAGAATTGTTCCGCGATAGCACCATGAGCGTACCTGTCGTGGACATATGTTATTTGTCCTCCACGACTGGTCCGCTATGCGAACTAGATGTGAACCTGTGTATTTTATTGTCAGTGATTTCTAACTCGGTCCAAGGCTTTTGGATCTTGGGCCTTAGTGTTCCCAACCGTGTTTTTACCTATACTTAGTCAAATTTCACCTTCATATTACCCAAAATATTTTCCAATACTCACTCAAACACTTAGTCATATTTGCACTCTCAAATTCAAGTCCCAAACCCTCATCCCAAGCTAAGGTTCTCCTTCAAGGTGCTTAAGGCTGTTGCATGGTTTTGATTGATGGTTTTGCAATAGATTTTCTTATAGGATTTCATCCCTATATTTTATGATTTTATACTAGCATTACAAGCCTCTTTGTGTTTGATAAAATGTCTGGATGTGGTTTCTTGAGGAGTTGAAGGTCCAAAGCATGAGAAATGATATGATTGACTATATGATGATGAAATGATCTTATGTATATGATATACTCTATATAAAGAGTTGCATTAGACCATGCCCAATCCGAGGGGACTAAGAACCCGGATAACTTAGATGGGGCTTCTTACTCATCAACCTATGGAAGGGTTTGTACTTCACCTAGTGATGGGGTGGCATCATCACTAACCTAGATGGGGGTTTGTACTTATCAACCCAGGGAAGGGTTTGTACTTCACCTAGTGATGGGGTGGCATCATCACTAACCTAGATGGGGGTTTGTACTTATCAACCCAGGGAAGGGTTTGTACTTCTCCACCTAGGCAATAGGGTGACATTATCACCAACCTAGTGAGGGGTTTGTACTTCACTACCTAAGTGATGGGGCGATATCATCACTAACCTACATAGAGGTTTGTACTTTGGAAATCTAGCTTGCTCTCTTCTACACGTATGATATCCTATATGAGCATGAGTTACTTAAGCATGTTTCATTTATGCATTGATCATATATGCCAGATTATTATATTATGCCTATTGCCTATTGTTATGTATTTTGATTATGATGCCTAATTTTTGTTGCATTGCATCCTATATACTTAGTACATTCAAATGTACTAATGCATACTCTATGCCTACATGATGTTATCATGTAGGAACCAGTGCCCACGTTGATCATCCTTCTCCACGTGGCTAGTTCGTCACTACTCAAGCTAGTTGGTGAGTCCTCCGCTTCAAGGACCTTAGTCTATGTTGCTCTTACTATGTATTGAGACATTCTTTTTTATTGTCTATTTTGACTATGAGGGTGGGATCGGTGACTTTATCTTGCCCCCCGCTCTTATCTACATATTAGAGGTGTTTGTTGGATATGTTATGTACCTACGTTAAGAGCCTAGACTTTCTTGTTCTTGATGTGTATGATATCAAAGTGCTTTCCCTTAGCACGATTGTCCCACTTTATTATCTCTTGATGATTGATTTATTGCTTCTGCGACCAAGGATGTGTAATGATGTTCTAAGAGGCTTGCTTGGGGTCCTTTCGAATTCCCCTCGTGCCTTCTCATGCCTAGGCCCTAGGTATGGGTCATGACAAACTTAGTATCAGAGCACTAGGTTGATAGATCCTTAGAGTCTAACACACCGTGTCGATTAGAGTTCTATTCATGATTGTGATGCACGCCATGACTATGAATAGGAGGCTGTGAGACGTTTTAGGAAATGTTTACCTTTTTCATGTTCTAAGTCATGCTATAGAGTTGTGGTAAGTTTTTCCCTAATGATTGTTCTTTGCTATGCTAGATCATGCCAAATACTCGAGGACGAAGGGACCAAACTCCGAGGAGAAACCTAACAATGGTGAGCTCCGAGATGCTCTCACTATGCTTACCTAAGTTGTGGCTAACCAAGTCAATCAAGGGGCCCAAGCCCCTCATGTTACTATCTCGGGAGCTAGGGTAAGAGACTTTATGAGGATGAATCCTCCGGTATTCTATGGGTCAAAGGTTGATGAAGATCCACAAGAGTTCATTGATGAGGTCTACAAAATCTTGAATATCATGGGTGTTGGGCCAAATGAAAAGGCAGAGTTAGTGGCTTACCAACTCAAAGGGGTAGCCCAAATAAAGTATGATCAACGGAAAGGTTAGAAGGGAATTGATAATATGGTTCTTTGGGAGGAGTTCAAATTGACTTTCCTTAATCAATTTTTCCCTCTTGAGCTTAGGGAAGCTAAGTTGGTAGAGTTCATGAACTTGAAACAAGGTGCTATAAGTGTGAAGGAGTATGCCCTCAAGGTTAATAAACTTTCAAAGTATGCTCCTCATTTGGTGGCCGATCCTAGATCTAGGATGAACAAGTTTGTGATAGGGGTCTCCAACTTGGTAAGTGAAGAATACTGGTCCGCCATGCTAATTAGTGACATGGACTTATCTCGGTTGATGAACAATACCGAGAAAATGAAGGAGGAATAAAAAAAGAAAGAGAAGAGGGCATGATGCCAAGAGGGCCCATCTTAGGAGTAAGTTCCAAAGGGGTGGCCGATTTCATCACGGCAAGGGTCTCATCATGCTACTAATAGGGAGATGGCCAATGACCTCCCTAGGCCTCAAGGTGTTGGTGTTGTGGATATCATTGATGTATGTCTTACATGTGGGAAGAGTCATAGGGGCCCATGTTTAAAGGGTTCTAATGCATGCTTCGAATATGAGGAGCTTGGTCACAAGAAGGTGGATTGTCCAAGAAACTATGGCAAGGGCCGGGGTGTAAATGGGGTCCCATTGGGTAGAGGTATTCCTCAAGGTAGGGCCCCAAGGCACAATCGATTTTATGCTCTACATGAGAGACAAGGGGTTGGTGAGGTCCCCGATATTATTACCGATATGTTGAAAATCTTTGACTTTGATGTGTATGCTTTGATTGA